>JADWQK010000922.1:0-156120 GCA_017933935.1 Sesamia nonagrioides
TTTGAAGAATTATATTTTAATACGTAGTGAACTAAAGTTCATCACACAGGTATGAGAAACCGATACCATAATAAATGAAGCCAGAGTAAGTCAATAATGATGTAGAACTTGATGCCGCTAACATACCTTGTACTTTTTCCCTCTCCTTTTCTCTAGCGCCGTCTCGTTTCTCCGTAGCATACATGAGTCCGGGCGAGTCGAAGCTCTGGCTCATAGCTGTGGGTATACCGGGGAGATCACCACACAATGATGACGTCATTTGATGGGATGGCGACGAAGATTTAGTCAGTGCTGCGTGGTAGCTCGAAGTAAGGCGGTCGGGAGACCGGCCCATGTGGCGAGGTGTTGAGATACGCGCTGGAAGATAATAAGACATTAAAGTATCTGCAGATGAGTGGCCGTTGTTAAGTATTGATGGCCACTGAATAGGTTTAGGGTTAGCTTGTAGTTTATTTATCCTACTAATATTATAAATGTGAAAGTTCGTAAGGCCGTATGAATGGATGAATGGGTGGATGGATGTTACTCTTTCACGCAAGAACTACTGAACAGATTTTGATGAAATTTGGGACACCCTTTATATAACTAACAGATGGGAATATTTTTTATACCGCCATGCGCACAGAATCGAATCTTACGCGATTAAATTCGCGAAGCGCGGTTAGTAACAGATATACTAAAGGATGATTTCAAAAAGCCTATTATGTATCTCACTCCTGGGCAAAGCAACATAGCATGATCGGCATATAATGATCCCACTGCGGGGACCCAAGCCTCCTGTCAGTGAGAGGGAGTGGACTAAAATCCTCCACGCAGGCCCAGTACGAGTTGGTAGATGTCACAAGTCTTCAAATATTTGGTTCTTGAATATTGTTCTTGGTTTCCTCGCGACTTCCTCACGATCGACAAAGGCCTCCTATTTTTCCTTCCAAACCGCCAAGATAAAAATGTATTGAAAAATAATACGTAGAACTTTTTTATGGTTGCGAATCCAAAGAGTAAAAACGAGACCCTAATACCTACTATCTCATGAACCGTGACAGCTGGACAGTTGAAATTTTCATATATGATGTATTTCTGTTGTCGCTATAACAACAAATACTAAAAGAGAATAAAATAAACATTCAACGCAGTCTTCCACACAAAAGAAGTGATTTATATAGAATGGCCACCAGACAAAGTCTTGCCGCCAAGCGATTCGTCGTGTTCCGGCATGATGTCTGGTAAAGCCGTACGGAGGACAGCCCCCTAATCGGCGAACACATTTTTGTCAAATGATTGCAACTAGTTGGTATCGTTTGGACCGAACGGACCAATGGGCGGTCCGAATGATCCCAACTGATGCCAACTAGTCGCAATCATTTGACAAAAATGTGTTCGCCAATTAGGGGCAGCTCTGATCAGTTGGGTTGCGATGTGTGCCGGGTACGATGCGCAAAATGTTATTGTGTCGGGACTTTGGTTGTGGAGGGTCTCCAGAACAATCTCTCTCTGGCGCAACATCGTTGGTCGTGTTGTTGGGTTTTTGCATCACCTCGCTCAACTGCCGTCTTCCTTCCTATTCACTCAGTTATTTTTGAGTGAATAGGCTCTTAATAAAATAAGGCTTTTACCATCTACAATTCCATCACTGCTTACCATCAGGCGGGATTACGGTCAATCACTAGTTTATAATAGGGATATTTCCTGGGTAAAAAAAATTATTCTATTTAGTCCGTCATTCAGATTATAGAAAAATATTGAATACGCATATTTTGTTTTATCAAATCAATAAAAATTTAAAAGGCATCAAAGATCATTAGTGGTGGCTGGTGACGTCACTGGCCGCTAAAAAGTGTAACGTGCAGTGACGTCACACGAGTTTTCAACGCGCTGTGTCGTCTTCATTTTTAGTTTATATAAAAAAAAAGTGCCTAGTATTTTTTGGAAATCTGACTGACGGACTAATTAGTTTTTTTAGTCAAATACCCTATTATAAAAATAAATAATAAAAACTAAAACCCAACTACGACAAAAAACGACGCTGAAAAAGTATAAAACAAGATTTTCAGAATACTGAACCGAAGAAAGTTGCTAATGTAGTTGCAAATAAATGGACACAGTAGACTCTACCAAGATGCCTTCGTAGCAAATTGACAATAATATTCTGAAGTATGCAATATTCACTATGTAGAAATAAATTTTCATGTTTGGAAAGGCGTAGTCACACGTTACATATACCTACCTACCGTAGCACCTTGACAACGTGTGACTACGCCTTTCCAAACATGAAAATTTATTTCTACATAGTGAATATTGCATACTTCAGAATAGTATTGTATGACATTATTGTCAATTTGCAACGAAGGCATCTTGGTAGAGTCTACTGTGTCCATTTATTTGCAACTACATTAGCAACTTTCTTCGGTTCAGTATTCTGATAATCTTGTTTTATACTTTTTCAGCGTCGTTTTTTGTCGTAGTTGGGTTTTAGTTTTTACTTTTTATTATGTGTACTATTTTGGTGTTAAAGTGTATTTATGGCGCATAATATTAACAAAAGTTAATTTGATGAACTAAAAACTAGATACTTGACATATTACATCTACACGCACATATAACAACATAAGCCCGAAGGCATATAGTGCAGAGGACATTTTTATGGGAGTTTTAGCCAGTTATGAAACTGTTTCCGCCTTGACTGCGTGGAGTTACTCCCAGCTTATGTAGTTTTCATTAGTACATTACATATTCTATTACCGTTCACACTGCTCTACATTGCATAAAGCGATTCACAGTTACCGTGATCCGCGCTTTACTCTTATCGCTCATATTTAACATCATTAAAGCATTCTTGTAATTATGTACAAGCATAAAGTACTCGTGAACTCTTTCACGTCCAAACACGGTATATTTATTTTAATTTTATATTCACATAGAACTTTTTGTCAGCTAGAGGGCGCAATACTAAATTTGGTGACAAGCTTTATAGCTCGTAACTAACAGAATATCAAGGACTTTCTAATGGTTTTACAGTGGTCTTATTCTGATAAGTAGTAAAGAAGCTATGAACGAAAAGATGTGAATTATATGCAACCAGCCCATGAATACAGGTAAAGTCACGAGCAAATGCTAGCAATATATATATTCAAAATGTACAAGTAAAGAGCTTTCAAATGATACCAAACACGCCATATTTATCTTAACTTTATTTTTTTACTGTGTATGTTTTGTCCGCTAAGGGGCGCCACATTAAATTTTGAGAAACCCCATATAGCCTATAACCAGCGGACAATTAAGACGCTTCTAATGATATGTCATTTGTCGAATTCTGATAAGTAGTTTAGAAGTTACGAGGGAACAGATGAACATACATACATACATACATACATACATACATAGCCAGTCAAAATCATAACCCTCCTTTTGCTTTGCCGTAGTCGGGTAAAAAGTAAAGAATTGTATTGTCTTGGCCTGTTACTTTTTTAGTTGATAGTTCCCTGGAAAGAAATAACATGCATCGTTACAACATACTAACTTACATTGCATTCTCGGTGACTGTAACTTGGGCTTCAATGGACTGTGGTTTTGATCCTTCAGTTGCTGCTGGTGATGTTGAGCCTGCATTGTAAACAATTTTGTATAAGACAGACTTCGCCTAGTAACACAAGGCCAATTCTCGAATCAAAAATGTTCAAAATATGGTTCATCTATACTAGTATACAATATGTAAAGAAAACCCTGTCCGACCCATAAGGATAATAAAGGTTAGGTAAACACTTTACCAAATGTAATATAAAATTTTACATAATCATCATAGTAACAATACTAATGAATTTTGAAATAATCCTTTTTTCCCGGGAATTAATTCCAATTTCCCCGAAATTTGGTAATTTTTAAAAAAGTGACAACACCGGTGTTATTATAAGCGAATAGCGACGCGACCACGTCGCAGGTACCGCTTGCCCTGCCCCCCGCCGCCCGCGGAAGGGGTTGCTTACCACAAATGTATTAAGTTACCTCTTTTTGCGAAATAATATTGATTTATAGGGGGATATTT
This sequence comes from Sesamia nonagrioides, assembly GCA_017933935.1. NCBI lineage: Eukaryota > Metazoa > Arthropoda > Insecta > Lepidoptera > Noctuidae > Sesamia > Sesamia nonagrioides. The sequence continues at coordinate 4,040 of JADWQK010000922.1, forward strand.
TTTTAAGTTTAACCTGTCTTTGTGGGAATTAGTAGAATCAGTTATCGATACCTAATAATAACTTCGCGGATCGGACAGGGTTTTCTTTACATATTGTATAAAGCTGAAGAGTTTGTTTGTTTGTATGTTTGTTTGTTTCTTTGAACGCGCTAATCTCAGAAACTACGAGTCCGATTTGAAAAATTCTTATTGCGTTAGATAGCCCATCAATCTAGGAAGGCTTTAAGGCTATATAACATCACGCTGCGACAAATAGGTGCAAAGCATAACTAACTCCACGCGAACGAAGTCGCTGGCGGCCGCTAGTAATATATAAAGCTGAAGAGTTTGTTTGTTTGTTTGAACGCGCTAATCTCAGGAACCACTGGTCCGATTTGAAAAACTTCTTTTTGTGTTTGATAGCCCATTAACCCAGGAAGGTTTTAGGCTATATAACATCACGCTGCCACCAATGGGAGACGACCATAATCTATACGCGAACGAAGTCGCGGACGGCCGCTAGTTTAAATATAAATGCCGTCTAACCAGAGATGTACAAAATGGTTTTAAAAAAGCATTTAAATACAAAATGCAAAATACTTTTCAGATTTACTATTTCAAATACAAAATACCAAATAGTTTTGCGTTTTGTATTTGAAATGCTAAATGCAAAATAGGTATTTTCAAAATACTTTTTTCAAAATAAAATAGTTTCTTATCTATAGATATAATTAATGTTCGTCGTTTTGGTTGATTTTTTTTTTGGTTCACTTCTTTCCGTACTTCTAAACGGAAAAGGCAAAGGCATGGTACGCCATTACAGTCTGGACGTGAGGAAGTTTATCCTTTTCTATTTTTTCCTTTATATATCTTCTTATCCTGACTTAACTAACCTACCTCCTTTCGTTTCCCGCGTGAGCCGACTACATTATGATTTTTAATTCGAGTCAGATAAATGACAACTCCAGTGTTGCAGGTTTTTTGTCCCAAATAAATAGTGATGTGGTAAATCGAGATTTTACACTTAAAACTAAGTCTAGATTGCACTTTTTAATTCAAATTGCGTATATGTATATAAATAAAAATACAGGGTGGAACAAAAGTCAGTTTATATTTGAAATAATGATAAAATAAATAATTTCAGTAGGTAGATTAAAACAAAAACTAATTACGAACGCTATGTTGTGGAAGAATTGGCCGCTGAATCGCGGTGCCACAATCCTGCGTCTGCCCCCCTATCACTGTGAGCTCAACCTAATAGAGTTAGGTGCGTATTCCAAAAGGAAACTCAAGCATTGATCTCTGCTTAAACATTACTCAAAACTAGTTTTAACCAATCAAGTGGCTTGAATCGAGACTTAAGTAAAGCTTGAGTTTTGAGTGACATTCTGTAATATGGACCTTAGTTTGGGCTCAAGCAAAGGAGTACGTCGTCAGTAAAAACAAAACTTACACGGGAAAATTGCAGAAGTGCATCAATCATGCCATAAAAGTTGAAGATGAAATGTGTCAACTCGACCACATCATGGATGAATGTGCGGATTCATAATTTATAAATGTAACCGATTCTGATTCGAGTGGTAATCAATAAAAAAGTAACGAATAAAAACGTATAAAATGATTTGTATTATTTCTTAATTGCTCTGAATCTCTTTAAACATTTTTCCCCAGCTCTTGTGATAATGTTGTAGTGAGTTTAATATGCTGGTAAGGCCCATATTTCTAAAATCATATTGTTAAATACGGTATGTATTACATATTTACAATAAAAAATCGCTTTGATACCTAATGAAATAATGCAAGACTAAATGTAAAAATGTCGTGGTGGCCTAGTGGTTAAAACACCAGCCTCTCAAGTATGAGAGCGCGGGTTCGATTCCAGGTCAGGCAAGTACCAATGTAACTTTTCTATAGTTATATGTACTTTCTAAGTATATATTGGACACCAATGACTGAAGGTGAAGGAAAACATCTTAAGGAAACCTGGACTTTAAGTCTGAAATCGCCAACCCGCATTGAGCAAGCGTGGTGATTATGCTCAATCCTTCTCTGTATTGAAATGAGCGTGACACTCTGCTTGACTTTCCCGCCAAAAAACCTGACCAAAGAAGTAAAAAATGTTTTTTTTTCAACTGTCATTGGCGATATCCGCCATTATTGTGAAATCAAATTTTCAAAAAATTCTATAATTCGTTACACCGGTTACACGTGTTATTGGCAAAATTGTGGTAACTATTCCACAGGGGCCATGATCAAGAGTTGAAGTAGTATTCAATACTTGATCGTAAAGAAGAAGGAGAAGAAGTAAAAATATGGAATAATGGCAATACAGACGTCATTCGCTCATAAATTTCATTTTGTTTTACTCGTAATATTGGCTAAACTTTATCACAAAGTATTTTGAAATGAATATTAAAAATACAAAATATATCTCGAAAGGTATTTCAAATAAAATACAAAATGCTTTTTACTAAAAAGCATTTAAATACAAAATAGCTATTTTGCATTTTGTATTTGCATTTTAAATAGAAGTATTTCAAATAAATCGCATCTCTGCGTCTAACCACCACTACACTACACACAACACCTCTATCAACTATTTTAATCTCGACCTTACCTTACTAAGTATAAGACGCAGTTTCCTCTGATCTTCGGTCTCCAGCGCATCAGCTGTTAAGGGGCAGGTAGACGCCAAGTATTCGCACAACTCTTGATGCTGCCCAGCGTGGAAATGCCGCCCTTTGCCTTGACTATACAGCCACTCTGCTTTCAAACTGAAAGGGAACATAACGTTTATAAAGGCTAATAACAAATGGAGTATTCTTTATTGTTCGAAGTCGTGGTGGCCTAGTGGTTAAAACACCAGCCTCTCAAGTATGAGTGCGCGGGCTCGATTCCAGGTCAAGCTAGTACCAATGTAACTTTTTAACTTTTCTAAAGTTATATGTACTTTCTAAGTATGTCTTGGATACCAATGACTGAAGGTGAAGGAAAACATCTTGAGGAAAACTGGACTTTGGGTCTGAAATCGCCAACCCGCATTGAGCAAGCGTGGTGATTACGCTCAATCCTTTTCTCGACCTGTGCGCAGCAGTGGCACGATAAAAAGGTTGATGATGATGATTCTTTATTGTTCACGGGTAGAAAATAAACAGAAAGAATAATGGGTTTAGTAATCGGAAGTTCAGACAACACCACACAAGAGATACTACTACAATCTGTCAAATTTCTTTTTTAGATTTTCAATTTTATGACTTAAGAATTAAGGCTCAAGGTTGATTGCAACAGTTTCAGGTAGCTTTACTTGCGGTCATCCGTACCGATTAAGACGGGAGTTTTGGCGGGAAAGTCGAGTTAAGTGTAACGCTCATTATTCATTGGACTTTTAAAATTATTTATAGTGTTGTTTACTAAATAAAAGTGCGTGATTTATGTAGTAAAAAGTGCATTCACTAAATAATTCGTGTAATGTTCTTTCATTGACATATAGCAGCATAGTGGCCTCATCATGACTTTGCAGCTGCCCTGGAAATCTCGCAAAACATGTATGAACTTCCCTAATTATGAAACAAAGTGTAAACGAGGACTTATCTCTAAGTTTTAAGCAAACTGCGCAGTAGCCACTGCGTACATAACAAAATGTACGGTGTAAGGCCGCTGCCTCGAATCTTGCGGGCAGCGGGGCGGCGGCGGCGGCGACGGCGCGGGAGCCGGGCGGCCATCGAAGACCCGTTCTCGAAACTAGCGGGTAGATCGCGCGTCACTATAGCCGCGTAGTCTTGTGTTCACGATTGTGTAGACGAGATATTTGTTTTTATTCGCGAAAGAAATGTCTGAACAATGGCGGCAACATCTTTTTGATTCAATTTTATTCCTAACGCTCGATCACCGCTCGCTGCCCGCCCGCTACCCACAAGATTCGAGCCCGAAAAGTACACCGCTCGCTGCCCGCCACCACCCCGCTCCCGCGCCGCTGTTTTCAAGAACCGGTCCGCTTGATTTTACACATAAGATCCTGCCGCTTACTCGCCGCCGCCGCCGCCGCCCCGCTGCCCGCAAGATTCGAGGCAGCGGCCGAATTGACACTATAGCGCACAAGACTTGCCTTCCCCTAGGCCTGACTTGCTCCCTCAGGTCAGAAGCTGGGTACGCCCACGCCTACACAAACAGCTAGACTCGGGACAACTACTTGTAGGTCATACAAATATTTGTTAGGTGCGCAAATAGATCCTCCCGAGTCGCAACGCAGCAGTCAATCGCTTACTTAATCACTCACAAATGAGTGTATGTGAGTGACAAATATCATTTGACGTCTCACAAACTGTCGCCTTCATAATATTACTGTCATGAGTTAGCCGAATGAAGTATATTTAAATCTTACCTTTCGATTGCACTGACGACGAAGCCGTCTATAGACTTGACACTCATTATCCAATTTAGTACAAATGGACGGTAATCAAATCCTCTGTGGTGATAAGTCAAGGAGTCATTTTCAAGTATTTCATTCCTAACACAACTCAATTTCACATTATTGTTGATTTTAGAGCGTTATTAACCGAATATAACGTTGTAAACTGTGTAACGTAAAAAGATACAAAACGTAAATAATATTTGAGTTCAACAAACAAAAAGGTATGATGACCTGCGCTGAAACCTGCGCTGCTTGCTTCCTACCTTTTTTCTTAAATAATTATAAACTAGTGCTTGACTGCAATCTCGCCTGATGGTAAGCAGTGATGCAATCGTTGATGGTAAAGCGCACTAGTTTATTAAGCCTACTCACTTAAAAAACTAAGGAATAGGAAGGATGACGGCAGTTGAGCGAGGTAATGCAATGTTAAACCCAAGACCAACACGACCAAACGAAGCTGCGCTAGAGGGAGATTGATCTGGAGACTCTCCACGACCAAACTCCCGACACGACAACATTTGGCGCATCGTACCCGGCACACATCGCAACACAACTGCTCAGACCCGTCCTCCGTACGGCTTCACCAGACATCATGCCGGAACACGATGAATCGCTTGGCGGCAAGACTTTGTCTGGTGGGTGGTAACTTCTGCCGGCAGCCGATGTTATGGCCTACCACCGAGACCTACCTGAACGCGTCCACCTAGGCTCCTAGCCTCCAAGGCTACTGGTTTAATTAAAAAGGATACAATTTGTCCTTGCCAGCCATCGCGACACACGGGTTACCCTGTATAGAGAAGCTCTCCAGTTTGTTCAGGTGCACCAGGTGGCAGATCTCATTCATATCCTGGATGGTGTTGTGTGCTAACCCTAAGTGTTCCAAGTGCGTTGGAAGGTAGCGGTCACACTGCCTCAGATCTGATATCCTGTTCCTTTCTAGATTTAAGTGCTGAAAAGGTGAGATGTTTTTATTATAAGTTATGGATCTGTTGACAAATATACATCAGGCACATTTTAAGTATTTTCGTTGAAGTATGTTGGAAAAAAGGCAATAATAGTTCACTTTTTTTTATATTTTCAACTAGCAGCGCCTGAAGGTTTCACTGGCATATGTTTTGATCCTAAAGGACTATCATGGGAATAAAAATGTTAATCCCCTTATAAACTATCTGTGTGCCAAAAATCCAAATGTTTTAGTATTTTTGTGTGAAAGAGTAACAAACATACATCCATACAAACTTACATATTTCTAATATTAGTAGGAGCATTCCTAAATTAAGATAGATTATACCTTGTTACAATCTACCTCAATTTTTTGTACAAATGACAGCACATCAAGCTACTACAATCTGCCAGATTACTTTATTCGATTTTCAACTTTATTTCTAAAGCATTAATTTTTAAGTTGATTGGGAATATTTGAATGGAACTGGTAGCTTGACCTGCTGTCGTCCGTATTTTCGTAACAAATTAAACTATTTTATTACTATTACGGTAGAGTAAAAGGCTTGTATCAGATGGCATTCTGTCTTTTCTGCTTTTTTTTTTGTCTATGATGATCACCTTACTATTTTACACTAGTCCAACAACAAACAGTTCCAAATTCAAATTTAATTGAAAATAACTTGTATGATGAAGTTTGGGCGGGAAAGTCAAGCTGAGTGACAAGCTCGTTTTTCATTGGACTTTTATAAATATTTGTAGTGTTGTTAACTAAATAAAAGTGCGTGATTTATGTAGTAAAAAGTGCATTTAGTAAATAATTTATAAAGAATAGTGAAATATTGCAGCATAGTGGCCACATCATGACTTTGTCCCAAACCTCCCTCGTAAGACGGGTCACGCGGCCGTCTTTTTCGACATGAATAATTCATAATTACGTGACATTGGCTAAATGCACTATCTGAGCGAAGCCAAAAAGAAAGAAAGAAAAAAGAATGCACTATCTGAGCGAAGCCAAAAAGAAAGAAAGAAAAAAGGAACTTGTATGATCAAATAACTTCCATACATAACATTTTTGACTAGCTACCAAGAGATGACTATATCTCCCTGACTTCACCGAAGAAGAAGAGACTATATCTTCCTGACTTCACCGAAGAAGAAGAGACTATATCTCCCTGACTTCACCGAAGAAGAAGAAAAAGCATGTTTCATACAAACATTATAGTATAAACAAAGTATGGTGGCATAAAATACGTACCTTCAAATTCTTCAAATAAGATATATCAGCTATGAATGATATCTGATTGTTGGACAGGTCCAAGTGCTCCAAGTGCATGTTGTGATTCAAATGTTCAATTGATTTTATGTTGTTACCTGCGAAAGAGATCACAGACTTGGAATGATCGAGAATAGTTCACCCTATATAAAATGAGGAGTATGAAATTTACCGGGTCATAGTAGAATGAAGTTTGGGAAACGCTGCCATAGACAGTTTAGATGTAATTGGACATTGGAGTTGTTAGACGCAAACTAATTTGACAGAACTAAACATTAGTTCTGTGTGTTCTGTCATTTTCTTAATGAAAGAAAAAAATCACTGAACTTAAATTTACACTACTTTGTGGACAAGGAACTGGAATAATTACCACATAGTCGTCAGTTATAAATTGACTAGATTCTGCACGTGACTTTGTCCACGTAAATTTTCAGACCCAAAACCCACCCCTATGCATCGCATCGCCTGTCCGGGTTGTTATTTGTTATTTCTGACTTTTGTTTTTGCCTGGCTGCTAACGGTCTTGGCGTGATATTAGGTAGCCTATAGCCTTCCTGATGAATTGAGCTATTAAAACAGATTTTTTCAAATTCCATTGGTATTCTCTGAGGTTTAGAGATTTATTTATTTAAAATCAGCATGTTCAAACAGCAACTCTTCAATTTTATAATTATTCGATAATTTGAAGAAACTTTGATATCATGTATTTTTATGTATAGACATTATCTATATTATAATTTAGAAGTCCCCTATAAATTAAATTTTATTTACAAATTTTACAATGGCGCCATTTATTTGCGCATGTATTTTTTTAAGTGATACTTTTCTGAAGAAAAAAGAACCATAATATTCCTGTGTATAAATACACCATACTGTCCCAAACATATTGACGGTCTATCCTAAACCCGATTCAGCAAATGACAATTGGTATCTAAGAATTTTATTATAAACGGTAATTTCTTAAAGCAACGGCTTTAAGGATTGAGCATTCTGTATTCACTTTCCATGTAAGTGAAACTCTGTGAAGAGCTATTTTATCTCATTAACTTGATGGATAGCAGCTACTAGTAATCATTGTAATTTTATGATGTATCAATGATTTTTTTTTATTAAATGTTGCCTCATCTAGGAATTTCTCCTGTATCTCGGTTACATACATATAATCTCACATACACAAAAAGCTAGACCCGGAACAACTACTTGTAGGTCATACAAATATTTGTTTCTAATCGAATCCGTGGCACGCAGAGCTGCAGTCGATGTTGTGTTCATTACTATACATAGTGTTGTATAAAGATATGTTTTTTTTTAATGAACAGACAGCTGTGTCACTGGGGAGTCTGTTCCGCCACTTCTTCCCAGCAAAACACTAAGAAGTGGAGATGGCTGGGCATATTGGGGGCACTGTCTTACATAATTTTGATGTTCAAAAAGTGCTGATTCTCAGTTTAATTTGAATAAATGACTTTCAATATTTTATTTTTATGACCTTTAAATGTTCTAGAAATTGCCATTTGCGTGAATACTTCCCCATTGTTAAACAAGAGGTGAAAGAGGATGAATTGTAAAAGATCTCAGTATCAAAATTTATTGCACACAGGTTACTATAACACTACATTGTTTAAAAAAGCATCATGTGCATGGTGCCAAACATATACCTACAATATGATACCTAAAGAAATTGACAACCATTAAAAACATTCAAAAATCGACATAATTATTTAAAAAAAAAATAAGTCCTATTCTATTACTGATTTTTTGAATGATGCTATATGATCATTTATTTTTTATACTTTTTGGAATTGTATTGTGACATTTTAATATTTTGACATTTTGTTTGTATTTTGACTGAATTGATTTTGATTGTATTGAATTATTTTTTTATCTGATAAGTAATTCATGTTGGTAATATTATAGCATCACATTGACTTGTGCATTCTATAAAATAAATAATTTGATTTGACATAACCACACATTACCACTACCTGCTGAAACTGTATTCATTTTTAATTATTAGTTTTTAAATAAAAAAATAAATTTGAACAGAAAACTACTTCTACTGCATGGACTTACCTGCTAGTTTTAAAACTTTAAGATATATCAGGTCTTTTAGCCCTTCTATTTGTAGTATGCCATTGTTGCTCAGAGCCAGTATTCGGAGGTTTGTCAATCTGGACACACCGTGCATGCGTAGCAGGAAGTTGTTGCATATTGATAACTATTCACAAACAGAATTTGTATGATTATCTATGATGTTGCTTCTATAATTTATAAACAAATACAATCATGCATATATCTAATGCTGTGTTTTTTATACATGAGTAGGTTAATGCTCTTAGTGAAATGATATCTTTAATAGGTACAATTTAAATTAAGCCCAATATACAAGTTAGGTTACCATAGAATAATAAAAGCAATGAAAAAAATATTAAAATATTTAATTTAGAGTTAATAATTTTCCAACAGAGACACTTGATAGGTAAATACTTCGTGGTATTCTTACATTTTCGACGCGGTTGTATGTGTCGATGTTATCAAGCCTTTGTAGTTCATTTTGATCTAGTATTAAATTAATAATAGTTTGTGATTCCTCCGCGGGCGCTTTCTCTATTTTCTTCAACCCACGCCTCGAAAGGTCCACAGTTTCTTTTTTCTCCTCATCTGTAAACAAACCGCGGCATCATAATTTTGATACACACGTTTTTTTCAGACTTGAAATGTATTCCTTACCCATTCTTGAATTAACACCGCATTCTAATAATTTATCAAAAAATTCAGAATTTCCCCAACAAAATCAACATTTATAAATTGACGTCACGCACGCCGTCAGGCCGTCACGTCACGGAGACACGGACCATATCATAGGGATGTAAAAAGTATTCGATTATAAAAAAAAATCGATTAAGCGACTTTCCAAATAACAATATTTTTAATTTTAGATTTACATATTACAGAAAAATGATTGATAAAAATTGATTAACTTGCATTTCCTTTTTTTTTTTAACTATAAAGGGCCGTTTATTTACCGACAGGCTTCAAAATCAAAGCCTTTATTTTAACTATACCAATTACAGGCACTTTTGAATTGTGATAGAGTCAGTCAGTCAGTAAAACAAGGGTAGTTGTGATACCACCACCACTTACCACCTTTACCTTACCCTTACCCTTACCTACAACTACCAAAGCGTAGATCTCTACAGTGAAGAGCGGGAAAGAAACTACACGGACATTCTTTAAAATGGTAAAATTATTACAAATTGTTTGATTTCATCATGTATTTTTTACTCATTTAAACATGCTGAATAAAAAAAAAAACTCACTGACGGCGCCCGTTTATGAACATGAGCGATGGAACAGCACAATTTTGCTCACTCAATTCATTTGTTATATGAAGCTTATGTCAGAAAAAAGAGTCTTCAGTCTATTGCAATTCGCAAGTCATTGTTGGGTTGCATATTAAACAAAATGATAATCTACACAATTAATATAATTATATAAGTACAACATACACAGCATAGATAAAGTTACAATTTGTTTTTACAAAGGGTCGTTCAACTACAGATGCGGGCGTGACGTTGCTAAAGAACATATTTGGGGCCTGGGAGGCATCGCAAGATACTCTTGGTATTTTTTGTGATTTGTCCAAGGCCTTTGATTGCGTACATCATGATACTCTTATTAGGAAATTGTACCATTATGGTTTAAGGGACAGAGCTCTCGACCTTCTGACTTCTTATCTGAATAATCGAATTCAGAGGGTTGATGTTAATGGCAAGAGATCTGCGGGATCTGTGGTCATCATGGGCGTTCCGCAGGGCTCAATTCTAGGTCCATTCTTGTTTTTAATTTATATTAATGACTTACCTCATCACGTGAGGGATAATCACAACATTGTATTGTTCGCGGATGACACTTCTCTTATTTTTAAAGTCAAGCGTCAGCTAACAAATTTTGACGAAGTTAACAATGCACTGACTAAAGTTGTCCATTGGTTTAATGTAATTAACCTTCTTTTAAATGAAAAAAAAACTAAAGTCATTAAATTTTCTACGCTAAATGTCAGGCAGCTAAGTACCAATGTTCAACTGAATGGAGTAGAGTTGATCCCTGTCGAGTCGACAGTTTTTCTTGGATTAACTATTGACGCCAAGTTACAATGGGGTCCTCACATTTAGAAGCTGTCGGGTAGACTCAGTTCTGCCGCCTTTGCTGTTAAGAAAATTAGGCAGATAACTGATGTGGATACAGCTAGAATTGTTTATTTTAATTATTTTCATAGTGACTTATGGGATTCTTCTCTGGGGAACTTGTGCGGACATCAATACCATCTTTGTTTTACAGAAGAGGGCTGTTCGAGCCATTTACATCCTTGGTCCTAGAGATTCTCTTAGAGAAAAGTTCTAAGAGGTAAACATTCTGACTGTAGCTTCACAATATATATTTGAAAATCTTATGTATGTTCATAAAAATATCTCGAATTTTAAGAAAATAAGCGATATTCATAATATAAATACCAGGAACAAACACAATTTTGCTGTACATCACACTCGTCTCCACAGAGTAGGCAACTCGTTCATGGGTCAATGTATATACTTTTACAACAAGCTTCCCATGGACATTCGAAACTTACCCATTAAACGATTTAAGAACCATATAAAGGCCAAACTTTGCAAAAAGGAGTATTATAAAATCACAGATTATTTAGAATACAAAAAAGCTTTGGACTGAGCTGCTCGCTCTTTTAAGCATTGTTATTAAGCAATATGCGTAATTATAAGGTAAATGGTGTCTTCAAGGCTTGAGTGAATAGGCTCTTAATAAACTAGTGCGCTTTACCATCAACGATTGCGTCACTGCTTACCATCAGGCAGGATTGCGGTCAAGCGCTAGTTTATAATATATTAAAAAAAAAAATATTGTAAACATTTTCATTTTTAATGTCTGGACTTGAAAAAAAACTTTTTTACAAAAAAAACAACCGACTTCCAAAAACCACTACAAAATGAAAAATAACTAATTTCGGAAGTCGGTGTCAAAAAACGAATATACAAAACCAAAGACACCGACTAAAAGACACGACGAAAAAAGTTTTTATTTTACACTTTTTAGTTGTTAAAAGTACTACGTATTCAGTTGCATCCGGTGAGACTGGAAGCTGACGCAAATATAGTTGGGAAATGACGTAATTTTGTTTACTTTAATTTTTACCCGTAAGTATTCCTTCAACTGCCTATGGTTTTCATCATCAAATTTACTGCAGACCATTATTTAACCCAATGGTCGCCTTCGGGTTGTGGAGGTCAGACGGCAGTCGCTTCACGGAAAATGTCGAAGTTTAGCCATATCAGCAGTTGGACTGGTAAAGCGGACCCCAGACTCCAAAGCTGAAAAGGCTGCGGATGCGACTGGGATTAACGCTGGGATGATGATGATTATTTTAACCCAATGGGTGCAAAGGTCTCATCAATATTAATGAATGAAGTCCAACCACAAAGTAGCTACTGTAAACCGTTGAATAGTTCCCGGAACTGGCCTTTGTCTTCATCATCAGAGCTCTTATGACAGTCACAACCTATCTAGGTGTAAAGTTCTTATCAATACAAATTAATCGAGCCCAAACACAAGGTAGCTGCTGTGAATTGTTGAGGAGTTCCTTCGACTGTCTCCCGGTTCCATCATCAGATCTACTCCAGACCTTTATTAAATTGTAGTGCTTTAAAATACTTAATGAAAATGCTAAGAAATGCACTAGTCGCCCCTGCAATTTTTGAAAGTTTCCCTTGTTTTCTCTGGTCTTCCACCATCAAACCCTGATATCCTTATCATGGGACCACCTTGGGAACGTCTTCTTTCCAACAGAAAAAGAATGATCAAAATCGGTTCTTAAACGACGAAGTTATGCGCGAACAAACATAAAAAAAAAAAAAAAAGCATATATACGGTCGAATTGAGTAACCTCCTCCTTTTTGAAGTCGGTTAAAAAGACGATGTTCCCTGAGTTTGTTTCGGCTATTTCTTCTCAGAGGTAGTCAGTTAGGAAATGCCGGCTTCATCTAGTTAAAAAAATAAAATAAACATGACGTGTAAAAGTGATCAGTGATCCTACTTGCTTAATAAACGATTTCATTTCATTTGTTATTGATCTAAGAAAATTTGCATTTCGCGGGCTACTACTACATTAAATTTCCCCTAAAAATTTCTAATTTGTTCTATAGGTTCCATTTTGGAAATTCCTCCAACTCAGTTCCATCATCAGACGACCCGTCGTACGGCGATCATCAGGCGGGATTGCGGTCAAGCACTAGTTTATGGTATTTAAAAAAAAAACTCCCAAATGTGAAACGAAATTTTTAAAAAAAATGTTTGGTTTTTATTGTTAGTTTTTGATTATTAGGTCCATATTACAGAACGTCACTCAAGCATTACTTAAGTATCGTTTGAAGCCTTTTGATTGGTTGAAACTAGTTTTAAGTAATGCTTGAGTCTTAGGCTGAGGCCGCACTACGATTTTTTCAGCTAGCGGTTAACCGGTTAACTACAACCGCGAAACCACTTGAGACGCACACACCACGGTTAAAAAACGCAAAACGACCCGCAGTCTGAGGATAGATTTCGAGGTAGCAGTAATGTGTTGTTGCTCTGATACTAAGAAATAGAAAATAAAAGACGTCAACGCAAATTTCGTAAATATTGGATCCATCCACTTACTGGGAGTAGATTTGAGAAAGATTTCTTTCATAAGAAGTATCAAAGCTTCTTCATTTTTTTTTAATCTATTTTATTTATAGAGGGTTCAATCACAAATTGATTATGTCACCCTCATCGGTACAAACATATTACTTATGATCTAAATCCTATTTTTGCTAACTTATATAATAATCTAGCATCCTTTGACAATGGGGATGCAAGAATACTGTTACACCTTCCAACGTCTATTGATTTGGGTAACAATATGGTTCTTTCGACCTCGTTTCGGATGCACTCCATCAGTATATGGTAAGTGTCTTCCACTATATTGCACTCAGGACAATTTGGTGACGCAACTTTACCCATGAGGAAACCAAAACTGTTCATGGGGATGTGTCCCGATCGAAGTCGAAGAGCCATAACAATTTCTGATCGACTCATAATTGCATGGTCGAACCATACACCTCTCGAAAGTGTTGGCTGGATCGTGCGATACCAGATTCCCTTGCTCAGTGATCTCTGATCGAAGTGTTCGTACCACATTTTTGCGCATTCTTCTTTAACTACATACAAAAAATCACTGTGCACGGGAAAGAGACAACAATCCAACCTATCACCACAAGCCTCTTATGCCAATCGTTCCACTACTTCATTATCTTCCAAGCCAATATGAGCCGGTATCCACTGCAGTACAATGTTCTTGTTCTTATCAATAAGTTTACAAATTGATTTGATCACACTGCAGGCAATCGGGGTGCCTCGAAAACCTGATGTACATCGAACCAAATGTTGAAGAGCGCTTCTCGAAGCTTCTTCATTCATTCATTAATTACTATAGGATATCAGTAGCCAGCTTCACTTCGACCTTAAGTGTTCGACAGCTATTTCAGTTCTTAAATATTTACATATAATGTATATAATCTTGAAATAAATAAACAGTAATAAAATAAACTTATTTTTTTCTCTCAGCCTCCGACAGTGTCATCCAATCATTTACTACGTGTTGAAACACTTCCTACCAAAATTTATTTTTGATACTAGCTGTTTTCCGCGACTCCGTCCGCGTGGATTTTAGTTTACAGCGCTCGGTGGTTCCCGTAAATTAAAAAGAACTCAGTTGATATAAAATAAGCGCCTGTTAAAATAATGGGAGCAATATATACGACCGCGTTAGCTCCCGTTTTCGCAACATTTTTTGTTACTGCTCTTCCCCTAATGGTCATAGCAAGATGTTAATAGCCTACGCCCTTTCTCAGGCTCTAGACTATCTGTATACCAAATTTCATTATAATCGATTCAGTTGTTTTGGCGTGAAAGCCGGACATACAGACAGACAGAGATACTTTCGCATTTATAATATTAGGATGGATTTCTATCGCAAAGTAGTGTCGTATAGAGCTGGTCTTTTCTGTACTTCCACGATGATTTTTTGAGATAAACTTTCTTATTATGTTTAGTTTAAAACAGACTTCGATTCGCTGGATGTCATGGTTGAAATTGCGCGCTAACGCTCTGCTCTGCAAGACGATCTATCGAAAACTGACCAAAAAACTTTCCGCGATTAACGCAAGTGTGTGCGCGTCAACTAAGTTCTTTAGATTACAAATTTTGGTGCGGTTTTTAGCCGCGAGCATTTTGTAGCAAATCACGATTTTAAAATCAGTCGCGTGAAAAAACCGCAGGTGCGGCCGCTTGCATATGCATATAGAGTGATTATCCATAAATATCTTAAATTAATGCATAAATCGATTACTGGGAAAAAGAATCTAGTTACTATTAGTTGATTTATTATGTAAATAAGTAACTTCTCACATCCTTAACTTCATAATTACAATAATGGCTTGGCGTTCAAAACCTCAACCCGTTATCTTTTTATGACGCCGGGCGTTCTTAATTTTCTCATCTCTCTCCTGAAAAATGTTTTCTATTTGTATGTTGTTAACAAATTATTCTTAATTCAATTCTTAGGTATCGTTTACTAATGAAGGATATTGTTATTCATGGTATGCCTTAAATAATCTGCCAATATAATAATTAAAACATTTAAATTTTCTGTTTTCGAACACGACTAGAAGTAGACAATCTGAACATGGCGGACGGTTAACTGACGTATAATTGACGTATTAGTGTAGGGACTGACTTTCTAAAGCTTTTAGTGAAATCGGTTTATTTAGACGATTATTAGTTTGCTAGTTAGGGTAGTTAAAGCGTTTTCTTGGAAACAGTAACTCTGCCGATGAAAGATTCCGTGCCTCGATGCCTGCACACATTTGTGATTTGTAGAGGTAAGCCCATTAGAACAGGCGTTATGCTTGTGAATCTGATATGCAACGATATGATCATAAAGAGACTTCTTGGAACCACTGCTGAGTATGGGCCTCCTGTGTTTTAAGCCATTCTCCCCTAGTCTGTGCGGATCTTGAGTCAACCTGCAATCTTCTGAATGAAAAAACCTGCACCCTAATTGCGTAACACACACACTATTACTATCAGTTGGAATCATTTTGAAGCTTATTGTTATTCCATTGCTCCCTATGTTCGAAAGTGTGTCTGCTCTACAACGTAAATAACACAATGAATGTTCGTGAACTGTTAAAATGAAACCGATTGCTATTGATAATATGTTACGCAATTACCCTGCTGAATCTGAATAAAACAACCATCCATTAATTAGCTTTTGGGATTCCACACTGCAAGGTATTTTGACACCATTCAGTAGCACACTCAAAAATTCAAAATTGTGTTTGTTATATTAATGTTTATTTTGTTCATAATAAAGTGTAAAAAAAATTCTAACTAGAAAACAAATACCGTTATTTATAAATATTATAATTTTATTTTTAAATAAAAAAAAACGAATGATTAGTTATTATTATTAGTTATTTTGCACAGCACTACTTCGCGGTGGCGGCGGGTTTTGTTGAGGTTAGTGAAATAATTATGATAAAAGTGTTTTTGTGTTTATTTTTAGATAATTCAATTGATCAAAATGCTTTGAATTCAACCATGAAAACGTGTTACGTAATTATATTGTGTTAAAAGTTTGTTGTTCATTCAATTCCAGCGTTAATTATAAGGACGCGTTAGTTGACACTTTTGTGAGTAAAGTTTGTTTCGTTTGTTAAAGTTATCAACTTGAATATTTCTAATTAGAATGATTTATTTATAACTTTAATTTTTTATATTTGTCTTGCTTAAGTCTTTTACAATTCGAGTTTATTGAGCACATTTAACTTTCTATTTATAGACAATTCACATGTAACCTCTTTCGTTTTAGGCGGGAGAATGGTGTTGGCAAAGGGCCTGAGGCCTCTTCAGGTGGCTTCCGTGATATTGTTTGTGAGGATTCTATCTGTATTTCTGGTGCAGACGTGGTACGTACCTGATGAGTACTGGCAGACCTTGGAAGTGGCTCACAAGCAAGTGTTTGGATATGGAGCCGTGACTTGGGAATGGCAGAGAGGCATCAGGAGCTATTTGTACCCAAGTGTAGTGGCTGCACTCTACACTCTGCTTAAATTCACTGGTCTGGACTACCCTGAAGCTCTGGTAAGTCATATAGTTCTAAATTAACTGTAATAATGACTCTGCCAGACTTAAAATAATGGATCACCATGACCAAGCAAAATATTTAGATTGGTCTATATGTTGTTACTAAATTCAACTGTGTTGATTATTTAAGCTATGTACCAGTGTGTAAATGTCCTGCAAAAAACAAAGCTCGTTATTTTTTTAGTTTTGAAAGCAGAATTAATTAAATATTCCATGAATTTACTGTAAAAATACATTCAACGTAAAACATTGTAGCTTTTTGTCCCAAAGCATCCTTCAGACTTTATGATAAGCAGCTTCACACAACATTCATCATTGTGTATAGTGTTGCTATATTGGTTTGTAACACGAGTAGATGGTATTTAATATGTGTAATGGAGTACTTTCTATGTAAAAAACCTAAATGCCCTGTGTAGCTACAAAATCATGTTTTAAAAACAAAGTATCAGAATGTCTTGTAGAGCTTATCATGGATACCCATTATGGTGTAATAAAATGGAAGAATCCTTCTTATAGATTATGCCATTAAAATTATAATAATTGCTCTAGTGGTACTGTAAATAAGTCTACAAAACATGCTATAATAAAAAATATATTTATATACATATTCTACCCATCAACTTAAAACGGATACAGAGACAAAACAGGCCATTATATATTAATAGGTTTTTATATAATAATTTAAATTCCAACAGGACATGGACATAAATAATGTAAACATATATTTATTCATAGATTCTCCTGCCTCGCATCCTGCAAGCTATTATCAGCACTGCAGCCGACTACAGTTTCTACAAATGGACAGGAAATCGTAAATGGGCCTTATTCCTGATCCTCACATCATGGTTCTGGTTCTACACGTCTGGTAGAACTTTGCTGCAGACCTTGGAGACTGCTCTGGTTGCTATTGCCTTGTCCGTGTTCCCATTCAAAGGTGGAAAGCTGGGTTATTATGAAAAAGGTAATTTAAGGATGGGAAATCAGATCAAAATATAGAAAATGCAGAATTCATATATATTTTTTTAAACATATGTATCTCGACGACCTAGTGATGCAAACTTCACTGGATTGTTATTGATCATGCAATAAGTCAGATTTGGTTGTGGGAGCAAAAACCACATTAACAAAATTGCAGGTAGAAAACAATAAAATGATTATTCCACAGTTGCCATAACAGGAAAAGGATCTTGGTGTACTCAGCTTTATAAACCAAAATATAATTAGCCTCAGATTAGCTGTTTATCCTATTAATATTGTACATGCAATAATATTTATACATGCTGCAATTATTTTAGCTAGGCAGTAAAATTGCATATACAACTTTACAGATTAATATAGGTAAATATGGTTTAAGAACATTATTTCTCATTAAGAATTAACACTAATTCACTTACTGAGAAACTTAATTTACATAAAATGTTTGCAAGCGTACATAGAAAACCATTGTTACAAGTAATGAATGAATAAAATAGGAAGGTAGTTTTAAAATAAACAGTGATCACCAAGGGAGCAAACACAGATCTAAAGTGAATTATTTTTACTAGATGTGGCAGTCATGGCAGCATGCTGGCTATTTGTTTGTATTACTTAGATTTGTGTGAACGCTTGCTGGAGCTAGTATTTTTATTTAAGAACAGAGCAATTGAAGTCAAATACACTTTTTATTTTATTACTATTGACATACTTTTCGTTTCTTTTATTTCCTTTTTATTATTAATCATCAATAATATAATTTATCCAAATGTTGGGTTTTATTCCTTGCATATTTAAATGTCAAAAATGTATTCAGGTTTCTTTGGGCATGCATCAAATATTTTTAAAAGAATTGTTAATGTGCGATCATTGCTTCGTTGGATGCAAATATCAAGTAATCTTTCCCCTGTTCCAGAAAATTCTCAGTGGGTATGGCTCGCAGTACTGTGCGTGTTCTTGCGACCCACATCAGCGCCTCTATGGGTTGTGCTCGGGGCTTACAACTTGCTTACAACCAACCAAGGACGGCTGAAGCTTATAATACGCACATACGTACCTATTGCGTAAGTTTCTCTATTTCTGTGTTAATTACAGACACAGGACACATCTGTGTGCACTGGGAAGACCACACAGAAGCTGTGTTAATAGCCATACTGGCACACTAGATGTTGGTGGCAATGCCCCATACTATTCAGCAAATACCTGCAACTTCATACTGCCGTAAAATTAATGAAAGGTGGCCTAATCTAACCATGTTTGTAGAGCATTTTATCATTGATTGGCCTATATCCTAATTATTTGCCACACAATAATTGATTACCTATGCCCCATGGTTTATATATACAGAAGTTCAAGAGAAATTATAAAAGTAAACACAGTGAAGGACAATATGCTGATGGTAAAAAATGCTTACAAGGGCAGACTTAATGACGATCAAATCAGTTGGCCCTGCTCCGACAATATATCAAAAGACATAACATTCTCTAGCTGAAAAAAATGAACACCATGTGTGTGTTGCTCACTGGAGTCAAACAATCATGCCATAATCTAACTAAAAACAGTACATAACTTATACCTGAAAAGGCTGTTTAAAGAAACATAAAAACTTGTGTGTGCATATTCTTTTAGTCTGATCGCCGGTGGCGCCCTCGTCGCGTTGGACTCTTACTACCACGGCAGCCTCATTGTAACGCCCTGGGAATTCTTTAGATTCAATGTCCTGCATGACATTGCCTCCTTCTATGGACGACACCCCTGGTATGTAATTAAATATGTTTCCATTGCCCATGCAGTAGTTTTTCATTTGTTTTAATCTGTTGTCAAGTGAGTTATTGGCTATTGAATAGCCAATAAAGTCACTTGACAACAGATTAAAACAAATGATGTGATAATGACTTTTATTGAGTCTAATTTATATTAGCTGCTAATTGGACCTGCACCCTAATTTCCTTTATTTTTAATTTTAACATTTGATCACACTATTACTCTCAATTTAAATAATATTGAAGCCTATTGCTAATTCATTGCTCCATATGTTCGAAAAATGTGTTTGCTCCATAACACAAATAACGCAATGAATGTTGTTGGACTGTCAGAATGAAACCCATTGCTACTGCCCCCTAATCGGCGAACACATTTTTGTCAAATGATTGCGACTAGTTGGGATCATTTGAACGGAACGGACCAATGGGCGGGCCGAACGATCCCAACTAGTCGCAATCATTTGACAAAAATGTGTTCGCCGATTAGGGGGCTGATTCTGTTACGCAATTACCCTGCTGCTCTTAATCTTAATTAATTAAAACCTACCTACCCACCTAAAGATAAAAAACCACGTAACTTAGTAAATAAAGCAACTAAATGTTTTCGTTTTCAATTTAGCAATGGGTAATAAGCCCATAATAAAAAATTTAAATTAAAATTGACTGGTATTACTTTTAGTTGGTTCAAGTCACGTGATGTTTGTTTGCGTTTTAGCTAATTACATACTCGAGATGGTCTCCAAAGCCTAGAGCACAGGCGTAGAGTAGCCAGCCTTTTGGTGTTCTATAGGATGCATTTTGGGGAGTGTGCGAGGGAATTGCATGATTTAATTCCCCCATCTCCGTTCCACCATCGGACGACCCGTCGTACGGCTGGTTTCTACCCTTACGTTGGTAACACCACTACGATCCGGACGAAGCGTTTCGCCTCCTCCTTTATACCGCGTACATCGAGGGACTGGAACAATTTGCCAGCGGCGGTGTTTCCGTCGGACTACAATTTGAGTGTCTTCAAGGCTAGAGTGAATAGGCTCTTAATAAACTAGTGCGCTTTACCATCAACGATTGTGTCACTGCTTACCATCAGGCAGGATTGCGGTCAAGCGCTAGTTTATAATATATACGAGGTGGCCGAGTGGTTAAGGCATTGGATTGCTAATCCAATGTGCTTTGCACGCGTGGGTTCGAATCCCATCCTCGTCGCCACTGTTAAATAAGACTCTACCGTCGGGTAGAAACTTCTTTATTACACTCGCTCAACAAAGCGTACGCGCATGACACGCAGGTCACACTTCTATATCTATAGCTACTGCTAACTAACCTAACAATATATAAAAAAAAAATCCTACACTGATGCCAATATAGTGGAAAGTACATGATTATAAGATACAACTAAAATCTATTTTCTTACAGGCACTGGTACCTGACACAAGGCATACCGCCAGTATTAGGAATTAACCTGTTGCCCGTATTGTGGGCAATATTCAACATAGTGCGCAGACCAAAACAAAACAGAATAGGAAGCTTGCTCCTTACTGCCGCCACTTTACACGTCGCTTTATACAGGTATGTGACTTAATAGTAAGGAAATATGATTCAAAATCGATAATTACGGGTTAAAAGCAGTGCATAGGAAACATTCTCTATGGATTCAATGTCAAATATAATGTAATGTCAATGTCAATAATAGACGCCTTTTCGATGTTAATCGATCATCACTCAAGAGTTGTCGAACCTGCCCCCTATTCGGCGAACACATTTTTGTCAAATGATTGCGACTAGTTGGTGTCAGTTAGGATCGTTTGGACCACCCATTGGTCCGTTCGGTCCAAACGATCCCAACTAGTCGCAATCATTGGACTAAAATGTGTTTGCCGATTAGGGGGCTGGTTGCTCAATTATTAGAATACTGGTTTATGAAGAAAATAGCCCCCTAAACCACAATGAATGCCTACCAGATGCCTCATCATCATCATAATCTCAGCATTAATCCCAGTCGCACCAGAAGCTTTCTCAGCCTTGGAGTCTGGGGTCCGCTTTATTGCTTTCCGCGTTCCTGATGTCTGTCAGTTATAAACAGAATTTGCAGTTTTAAAATTTACCTACACTTCAGATAAATTTAAGTGTTTGCAGTTTTCAAACTGACAAATAACATAATTTTAAGAATATTCACGGTTAAAAATAGCTATATTTTCTTTAGGTTTTTGTCTAGATCATCATCATTTCAGCCGAAAGACGTCCACTACTGGACATAGGCCTCCCCCACGGATCTCCACGACGACCGGTCGTGCGTCTCCCAGATCCAGCGGTTTCCCGGTTTTGACATACAAATTCAAATAAACAGAACTTACACAGTTTTAAGATTTACACTTCTGGTTAATTTAAAAATGTTTGCAGTTTTCAAACTGCCAATTCTCGTAAATTTAAGAATATTCACATCGTTATAAATAAGTTTTCTTTACATTTTTGTCTGGTTTTGACATTCAAATTCAAATAGTGACGAAATTCTTAACGTTTTTATTTACAGGAATAAGCCTTTTACGACTGTACCTACCACTGTTTAGCAATGACGATATAAATCACTGTGAATATTTTTATGTATTTATTACATGTTATTTATACATAATTAATTTTGTTTTGTCTCTTTCTAACCGCTCACTTCCCTAAAATGGGGGTAGTAAACTACTATGTATGGAGAATTCCGCAATTATCAAGGTAGAAAGCTAAAATATAGATATGCGGACTATTTGTAACTAAAAAAAATGTTTTTTTTTAAATCTTCCCCTATCTCCTTAATATCGCCTTTAATAGCGTATTAAAATAATATAGTGGGAATTCTCTTCTGTGTTCTAAAATCAGGAAAGGGTATCCGCCAATTTAATATGAGCGAAGCCGCGGGCAAAAGCTAGTCTATAAAAAATAATTATGATTGTTGCAGCTTCGTCCCCCACAAGGAGTTCCGTTTCATGTTGCCGCTGTTGCCGATCTTCATGTATTTGGCACAAGACGTTATAGTACCCTGGAGCAGGAAGGCTAAGAAGTAAATTGTTTTATACTTTATCTCATACTTTGAATTTTCCTATACGACATTATTTTTTGTTTATGCGAAACCCGGAACACGTGTCCAGTATTTTTAAGTAAAGAATCTATGTACAAAATTTCAAAAAGATATCTCCTATCTCCCTCTGGCGCAGCATCCTGGTCCTGTTGTTGGGTTTAACATTGCATCACCTCGTTCAACTGCCGTCTTCCTTCCTATTCACTAAGTTTTTTTAGTGAATAAATAGGCATAATAAACAAGTGCGCTTTACCATCAACGATTGCGTCACTTCCCATCAGGCGGAATTTTGGTCAAGCACTAGTTTATAATGATAAAAAAAAAATAGTTGTATGACGTGTGGCCTACCCCGCAGACTGCAGCTGTATCTGGTGGCGGGCGTGCTTCTGGCGGGCAACGTGGTGCCGGCCGCGTACTTCGGCACGCTGCACCAGGCCGGCACGCTGCGAGTCATGCCGCTGCTGCGCGACGCCGCCACCAACAGGAGCGCCATCACCTTCCTCATGCCGTGCCACTCCACGCCACTCTACAGGTAACTAGTTGTGAACCTGCCGGTCTAATCGGTAACCATCTCACAATGAAAAGTTAGATAAATTGAGACCATTCTAAGCTCACGGTTTTTATTTTATGGAATAATCCTCATGGATGTCCGCCGCCCTGAGGCGGGTGACGGGTTCTGTTAGATTCTTACTGACTAATAATAAAAAGTTAAAAAACTAAAACCCAACTACGACAAAAAACGACGCTGAAAAAGTATAAAACAAGATTTTCAGAATACTGAACTGAACAAAGTTGCTAATATAGTTGCAAGTAAATGGACACAGTAGACTCTACCAAGATGCCTTCGTTGTAAATTGACAATAATGTCTTACGATACTATTCTGAAGTATGCAATATTCACTATTTAGAGATAAATTTTCATGTTTGGAAAACCGCAGTCACACGTTATGAAAGTGCTACGGTAGGTATATGTAACGTGTGACTACGCCTTTCCAAACATGAAAATTTATCTCTAAATAGTGAATATTGCATACTTCAGAATAGTATCGTAAGACATTATTGTCAATTTACAACGAAGGCATCTTGGTAGAGTCTACTGTGTCCATTTACTTGCAACTATATTAGCAACTTTGTTCAGTTCAGTATTCTGAAAATCTTGTTTTATACTTTTTCAGCGTCGTTTTTTGTCGTAGTTGGGTTTTAGTTTTTTAACTTTTTATTATTTGTACTATTTTGGTGTTAAAGTGTATTTGTGGCGCATAATATTAATAAAAGTTAAATTGACGAACTAAAAACTAGGTAGTTAACATACGACATCTCTTTTGACTTATGTATCGGCGTATAGTAATATGTAGAGATGTCCTATTTTACTATTTCGTAGCACTTGGAGCGTAGCGCGTATAGCAACGGTTTTCCCGTATGAAGCTCCCGGTTTTTCGTAGTAGCGACGCACATTTGCGTCGATGGCACCGAATGGGTAATGAATTAGTGGATGAGGCCGTTAGTATAAATAGATTGGATGTTTTTCTAACGGTGGTAGGCCATAACATCGGCTGCCGGCAGAAGTTACCACCCACCAGACAAAGTCTTGCCGCCAAGCGATTCGTCGTGTTTCAGCATGATGTCTGGTGAAGCCGTACGGAGGACGCGTCTGAGCACTTTGTGTTGCGTTGTGTGGCGAGTACGATGCGCCAAATGTTGTTGTGTCGGGAGTTTGGTCGTGGAGAGTCTCCAGATCAATCTCCCTCTGGCGCAGCATGGTTGGTCGTGTTGGTCTTTGATTTAACATTGCATCACCTGGCTCAACTGCCGTCATCCTTGCTATTCCTAAGTTTTTTAAGTGAATAGGCTTAATAAACTAGTGCGCAGGCATCAAGGATTGTGTCACTGCTTACCATCAGGCGAGATTGCAGTCAAGCGCTAGTTTATAATTATTAAAAAAAAAAAAACTTATATTAAGAGGACCTGGGAAGATTTCTTAATCTATCTAATTCTGCTAACGATCGACTGTCATGTGGATTTTTAAGTAATTTATTATGATCCAAGGCACTTATAAATAATCCCTCTATGGTTTTAACTCTACTGAGAGCGACATAGGCCTGTCCTTTAGCAAACAATGACTTTCCTAGATCTGTAACTTTTTTATCTATAGTACAACCTTGTAATTTATGTACAGTACAACCCCAAGAAAGAATCAGCGGGAGCATTTTACGCTGAATTTGCCCAGAACCCCTCAAGCCGTCAAATTCAGTGAGGCAAGGCTCGATTTTGATAAGTCCGTTAGTATCTGCTTTTATGGATGCGTCGTCAAATTGTATGAGAACAGCGCTTGGCTGTTCTCCTGTTCCAACTGATCGCGCCGAAGAGCAGGCCATTCGAAGGCCTTCACCACTCCCATCGCTCCGTTTACCAAACCCTGGTTTACATTCAAATTTCTACGAAGCATTACTAGGGATTATGTACAAACATAAAGTACTCGTGAAGCTCTTTCAGATGATACCAAATACGGTATATTTATTTTAATTTTGTATTAACATAGAACTTTTTGTCCGCTAGAGGGCGTAATACTAAATTTGGTGACAAGCTTTATAGCTCATAACCAACAGAATATCAAGGCCCTTCTAATGGTTCTGCAGTGGTCTTATTCTGATAAGTAGTAAAGAAGCTATCTATGAACGAAAAGATGTGAATTATATGCAATCAGCCCATGAATACAGGTAAAGTCACAAGCAAATGCTAGTAATATATATATATTCAAAATGTACAAGTTAAGCCCTTTCAAATGATACCAAACACGGCATATTTATCTTAACTTTATTTTTTTTACTCTGTATATTTTGTCCGCTAGAGGGCGCCACGTTAGATTTTGTGAAACTCCATATAGCCTATAACCAGCAGACAATTAAGACGCTTCTAATGATATGTCATTTATCGAATTCGAATAAGTAGTTTAGAAGTTACGAGGGAACAGATGAACATACATACATACATACATACATACATACATACATACATACATAGCCTGTCAAAATCATAACCCTCCTTTTGATTTGCCGTAGTCGGGTAAAAACCACCCCGGTGTCTCTTCTATCACAAGCGCGCGTGGAGCCGCGGGAGTCTAAATTCTTCCACGGCCCCACACCCTCGTGTTGGCCCGGTCTGTCCGGGCCTCGTCTCCTGCACGGGACTAAACTTCCCCGTGCATCGCCTCAGAGGCGCGCGCCGACAATCGCGCGCGCCTCCGCCTCGGGGTCCATCGAATAGGGGGCGGGGACTTCCCCATGTCCCTCGCCCCTGGACCCATTCATGGGGGGCGGAAGAGGTCGTTATCCGCCTTTCCTCGGTGCCCGTTGCGTCTTCTGCGACCCGGGAAGGGAGTTGAGATCTCCCTCTCCCGTTCCACAGCTTCCTTCTGCGACATCTCGCCCTCGCAGACGGACACCACCGTGTCCCACGACTCTGCGCTACCGACCATCCTCCGCACTACTGCCGGCAGCGTCAGGTCGCCTCCTACTTCATTTGTGAGGACACGTCGCTGCTCGTCCCAAGCCACACACTCGGAGAGCATTTGCTGCGCCGTGTCCTCCCCGCATTGGACGCAGTGGTGGCACCGAGCGTTCGGCTCCCTGCCTAGGCGCCGCAGGTACCCGACAGTACCTGCGTCACCGCCGTGCCTTTTCCCGAGCCAGTCGTCGAGTACTGGCCGGATCGCCTCGACGGTAGCGAGGCCGGTGGTAGGGCGCATAAGCCTCTGCCACCAGTCCGCCACCAGGACCTGACGGAGCTCCTCTTGGCGCAGCTCGATCTGCCGCTGCGTTGGACTGGAGCCCCATGTCCGCTCTTCCTCGCGCCATCGGTACAATGACGCGAGTACTTTCGCCTCTAGGTCCCAAGGCGGGGATCCGGCCTGGACGTAAGCCGCCTCGTAGGAAATCGTGCGATACCCGCGGACGACCCTGACGGCCATCGCCCTCTGCGGCTTGCGCAGAATGGCGAGTTTTCCGGCCGTCAGGTCCATCGCTTATATAGGGGCCCATATAGGGTCATGGACCGGCCGATTCCCACGTACATGCGGTTCACCACCTGTGACACCGCAGCCGTGGCTACCAACGTCGCTTCCCTGTGCGAGCTCCCCCGGGCAGTGACATGCGTGTCGTCCGCATAACACGTCAAGTCGGCGCCCGACGGGAGCTCGCCTCTCAGCACCCAGTCGTAGCCGATGTTCCACAGGAGCAGTCCCAAGACGGATCCCTGTGGAACACCGCACGACATTTGGTGCCGACTGGCACCGTCACGTCGCCGATAGATGACGCATCTATCTTCCAGATAAGCCCCTACTATACGGCGGAGGTAGGGAGGCACCCGATGGTATTTCAAGGCCTCCCTAATACAGCTCCAGGGTAGGGTGTTGAAGGCGTTGGAAATGTTTAAAGACACCGCCAACACCACCCCACCCCGGCACACCGTATCCTCCGCCAGGGCTCTCACGCGCATGATGGCGTCTATGGTGGAGAGCCTCCGACGAAAACCAAACTGGTTGTCGTCCAGGTTCGGCCCCTCCCTGCACAAGTGACTGACGAGGCGATCTGCGATAATCCGCTCGAACAGTTTGCCCGCCTCGTCAACTCTACTCGTAGCCCAACTTTTTTTTTTTGACGCTGTGGTAATGCCTTTACGCACAATACCCCGAAGGGCGTGTGTGAGACTCGCCCAGCCGAAGCCGGGAATACCCCACTAAACCCACAGCGGCACAACGACATCGCCTGAGTGGCGGGGTCATGGGAAATCGGCACAGCCTGAAAAACCAATCCCCCGCCGGCGATTCCCGCCAGAAGGCGGGCCCACAATAGTCCCCCCATAAGGAGGGGCCGGACTGGGTACGTCTTCTAGTGTGAGAAGGCGCAGCAGCCAAGGGTTTTTTAGCGAGGTGTCCTTCCTCTTAGCCCCACTCGTTTGCCCGAAAGCAAACGGGGCCCCCAGAGACCGGGTTGCCCGACGGTGACCCGGAGTTCGGGTCACTTCAGCCACCTGGAATGGTGGGCAACCCGCCGCACCTGTGACCGCCGAAGCGGTCCCTGCGTCTGGTTTTGGTCTGCGCCGGTAAACCGGTAACCCCCATATCTGCGGGCCGTTCCCCTATCCGCCACCTGGGGACGCGTCCGATGGCAGGCCAGAAACTGCACACGAAACTCGTAGCTCACCTCACGTAACTTTTCAGGGTGAGATTTTTACAAAATCAATCGGCTAGACCTATCTTCATCATCTCGGCATATAATCCCGATCGCATCATCGGCTGCACCTGTGATGTGCTATTGCACACATAAAACACACCCGTTTTAAACCCGTTTTAGTACCTCTTTGTTTTCTTCGGTGTACATTAAATTGTCAAACAAATATTAGTTATACAGGTTGGCCCATTGATTGACGTCATAAAAAATCTTGGTCCGGCATTTTGTGGGGTATCCGAATTACCTCCATGTATGTTCCGCGATTTTTCATACTTTTCGAGTTATATTTTTTTTTTCTTTTCGAGGAATTTCAACCGGACAAGTATAAAATTGTTTTTTTTTATTAAGACTTCTTTACAGTTTTGTTTTTGCAACAGTATCCTCATGTACTGTACTTTAATACATAAAATAACTAGCTTCGTAACTTTGACTAAAGTTACGAAAATGTTGGTCAGAATTCAAAAGAAATACGTTCCGTGAATTAAAACTTTAATTTTCAACTTTACATTAAAAATCTAATCAAGTGTTATTTTCACTTCTCATTTACTCTCAAAAATGCGCCAGACTCTCAGCTTTCATAATCAGAAGACAGAAGTAGTACTTTAAAGCAAGTTTGCTAAAACCGGAACACCACTGTCCATCTGTCCACACAATAAAAGCGTGATTGTATGCCCTTAAAAATCAAAATGAATTGAAAGTCATTTATTCAAATTAGGCTAAGGCATAAGACAGTCCCCCAAAACGCCCACCCATCGACACTTCCTAGTGCTTTCGCTGGGAGGAATAAGTGGCGGAACAAACTGTCCATTTAAAACAACACTATGTTACAATAATGAACATAAGAAGACACAACAAAGATGAAAATATTTACCATAAGCCAGCTAGCCACGCCAAATATCATTAAAATGGAAATATCCTTACATTTTGCAGTCACCTTCACCTAAACATAACAACTCGCTATCTGAACTGCGACCCGCCAATCAACACGACCGGCGTGGCCACCGAAGCGGAGGCGTTCTTCAACAATCCTCAGCGTTGGTGGCGCACGGAACATGCCAACAGACAGACCCCCGACCTTGTGGTGTTATTTGACAGGCTTAAAGGAAGAGTTGAGAATCTGCTGACTGGATACAAGCTGATCCATGAGATACCACACACACAGGTAAAGATCCTAATACGGTCCTCTGCGTAGCCTTTGTCCCAATTGTTGGATCCGCAGGGTAATTACGTAACACACTATCAGTAGCAATAGGTTTCATTTTGACAGTTGAACAACATTCATTGCGTGATTTACCTTGTAAAGCAAACACATTTTTCGAACATATAGAGCGATGGATTAGTAATAAGCTTAAAAATCATTCAAATTGATAGCAATAGTTGTTGCGCAATTAGGGTGCCGATGCAACTGAATACCAATATTTTACATGGAACTACTGCCTCGGTGTAGAAAGATAGTCCCATCGACAGACCAACCGCACCAAGCGTAGCTTAACCTGATTTTTCCGTGCTGCTGTTTTTACTAATTCGCCATTCGCTGCACAACATGACCCATATGACATTACGATAAGAAAGCGTTCATTATGAATCTCTATGACTATAAGTAGCATTAAAAGATCGAAGGATGTTCTGATGTAGAGAAGAATTTATCTTTCAAGCAACTGCTAAAAGGGTAAGTATTGAAAACAATATGGTGTATTAACAATAAAGTCACACTTGATTTATTTTAATACACGGGCTTCCTATACTTGGGCCAAATTCGATAAAGAATAGAGGTAAACAAACCGTTACTAGACAATGAGTTGTTTACATCTAAAATGAAGATGTTACCAACCTATTTCATACAAGTAATAATCCCACTTCAAACAGTTTATTTATGTTTAGATATTTATGATTTGCATAAAAGGCTTAACCGAATTGATTGAGATATGACACACATGTAAGCTAATTTCCTAATACATAATTATTGTAAAATTTTGATATGTTGTATATTATACATAGTCCATACTTGAAAGTATTATAATGCCTTTAATTCATTAAAATACGCAAAATTGCAATATGATTTCATCCAGATGTTTCTTTTTGTAGGGTCATCACGTAAACTTAATGTGGACTTTTTAATGGTTTTTCGAAATACCTTGTTAATATGCATGCTATTTTAGTGGTTCTATTGAAATATGCTGCAATAGGAATTTTAATTATATAGTTAGCATGTAAAAGTCGATAATCATGTATATTAAGTATAGGAGATTTGTACACTAAATTGGTTTGTTTACCTCTATTCTTTATCGAGCTTGGCTCAAGTATAGGCGGCCATTAATTTATATTCCAATTTTATTCGCTCCGAAAATAAAGAATAAGTTACAAAAATGTTTAAAGTTGTAACGTAAACTGAACTTAATGTGTAGGTGTTAAAGTTTATACATAAACTCATATTTTTTACATTTTTGAGGAATATGTCGCAACATTATTTTACATTCAATATTAATCCAACGTATAACGCGAACCTTTTTGCAACCGTTAAGAGGAAGAGTCGACGCTTCTAAAACAGTCTAGAAGCTTCCTTTAAAAACATATGAAGTGTGTTTTTTTGTTTTTGACAAGAGTCGTCTGACGTTTCTCAATGGGGCCGGGCACCAATAACGTATTCAATTTTACGTGCCTTTATGTTCGCCCAAAATCCTAATTGTATAACGTGCATTATTGTAATGTTTTTTTTTTTTTAAATTGGAAATCGTCAAATGACCTCTCCCGCTCTGGGCGGAGCGGAAGGGCGTGTCAGAAGTTTACTGACTAAAACTCATCCGTGTTCCTTCACTTGCCGGTGCGCCAGGGCCACGGTTTCTTTTTTAAACAACCCGCAACTCTGACCCAGGAGGCATCGGTCTTCGTGGACCCCGTCACGATGTGCTGACATCTCTTTGAGGCGCGCGTGAAACACGACGCGCCGTCGACTCGGGCATACCAGGCGGCGAGCGATGCCCGCGCTAATGTTAAACTTATATTTACTATACTTATATTTTTTCTCAGTTTCCGGAAGGCGAGGTGAGCGAAAATGTGTTGGTATACCAAAAGGCGCAGAGTCAACCTAGGCCTGTGACTGATGACGTCATATAACCTCATACAAGTATCACCTGCGCGTGTTCATGTTAGTGAACCCAAATCTATAGCGACATCGTTACTGGCCACTTCACACAATTGTGGATCTTATAGCCTATTGGAAAAAGAACCATAATAGTGCGTGTCCGATTATATGCATAGACTGTTCTCGATGAATTTAATAAGTCAATTTTTTAAGTTATAAAAGCAAATTATTGTGCCAAATATCTTGTGTATCAGTTGTTTGATGACTTGATCATGCCCATTTTTAAGACCTTAGGCCGATACGTAAAGTTTTTATGTTCCCAAGTCTTGTGTCATCCCCATAAGGTTCAAAATAGCAAAAATCCGGGTACAATGTAACAAAGGTGTTCCAGCTTTAGAAACAAGTCTATGCTTATAAACTTTAGTTGCTATTAAGAACCATTTATAATGATGCTATCGCAAAACATAAAATTCGGTCCTAAGACCGACATTCATGATTTTCATTTTTGTTTTATGACTCGAATTATTATTCGGTTAAAATTAATTAGCTTTTGGTATTCAATTAAATTTTAATTAATTAATTATTGACTTTTTGGGAATGTTTCCCCATAAAAAATGTGTTCGGAATAGAAAATTTATACTTTATTATGTATTTTATATGTAATTGTACACTTATAATATTTATATAATTTTATGTTATAATGTTATACATGGATAGTTTATACAATAACTCATAAGACCAGATAATGATTCTTAAATACTACAAGAAGTATGTAGATCATTTTTACACATAAGAATAAAATAAGGATACTTTCAAAGACTACTTTGACGTACGATATGTCTGCATAATTAATAAAGTATGAAATTAACATTACAATATAAGACGTACGCGTTCGTGTAATTTGTGGGAACCAGATCAAGCCAGTGATTGTGAGATATAGATGTTTTGGGCGAAATAAAAACATTCAATCCAATCATATCAGTAGATCTAATATAGCATTGAGAAATTTCTTTTTCTCCTCATTATGCCATGTCATTTCAAATTCAAAAGTTATTTATTCAAGTAAGCCTGAGATTGAGCATTTTTAGACGGTCAAAATTATATGACAGTCCCCTAAAACGCCCGCCCTTTGCTGGGAGGAAGAAGTGGCGGAACAAACTCCCCAGCAGCACAGCTGTCTGTTCAGTTAGAACTTCGTGCTAACTTTCCGTTGGTACTTCATTATGTACAATAATTAACATTATAAGACACTAACTAATAATAAATAGAGAACATTAAACAAATACAGTTAAAACTAGTTATTGTCCCCGTCTAGTGCCCCAGTCCACTGTGACCAACTCAATTTCGAATAAATTTCGCGCGGTTTCGTTTATTGTGTCATAGAGAATACATGACCAGACCCCTAATCGGCGAACACATTTTTGTCAAATGATTGCGACTAGTTGGGATCGTTTGGACCGAACGGACCAATGGGCGGTCCGAACGATACCAACTGCAGGTTAAAGGAATGTAAAATGCCATTGGTCTCGATTCCCATGTACACGAGCTAAACTTAAGTTGGTATACAAGTTCTGTCGAATTTGTATACCAATATTTTGTGGTCATATCGGAATAATGTTCAATTCTAACAGTATATTTAATACCATAATGCGATGCATGTGAGTAAACGTTAACACCAACAAATATCCGCTATCCAATATATCCATGACTGATCTTTGCAGGATGCAAGTACAAACCTTAAATATATACATATGTAGTTTATATGCTTGCCAAAGTTATTAATAAAAGTGTAAAGATACTAACATATTTTATGCTATGCCCGACTAGAAATATATAGGCTTGAGTATTAAGATGGGGCGTCCATTATTTAGTTTACAAGGTAAGACAACTAACGAAACTTCATATGCGTGACTATGTTTCATCAGTCATTCCCAATATTCTTGGGGTCGGTTTCCTACCAGATGCAGCTGAATACCCGTATTTTACATGGATGAGAGCTTATCGGACTTCCACAGCCCAGTTAGGCTCAGCACAATTTAATATAAACCGTAACTGCTTTGACATACGGTCTACAATGGCCCAGCGCACATCGCTGGAGGCGCGGCGGGGCGTAATTGAAGTCAACAATTTAATATAAATCTTAACTACCTTGACATACGGTCTACGAAAGAATAAAGCCCGCGTGTTTCAAAGAAATTCGCTCCGCCACGCCTCCAGCGGTGTGCGCTGGGCCATTGTAGACCGTATATCATAGAAGTTAAGGTTTATATGAAACTGTTGTCTTTAATGTGCGCGCTGGGCCTTACTGGGTAACAGGATACCTCTTTGTAGTATTGGTTGTCCGCCTTTGGATTTGATAGTAGGAAAATAGTTATGATTTTCTAAACTCATGGTTTCAATTAATTATTACTGATCACGGGGTCATCAGCCTCGAGTGGTAGCTAACCTGAAATGATGTGTTTAGAAAAAAGAAACATTGCTTTATGCCACCTGTGGCGTTTCGGTAGATTATTTATTTTACCAAGTTAATTGATATTATTAGTTCGTGCCGATACGTGCCTATTTTATTTACCTCGTTAATTTAAGGCTAAATAATTTCTTCTTCTATTACATTCTCACTTCCTATTGTATGTACCACTCATAATCTATTCAGCCATTTTATATTTTTAGTCGGGTCCCATATTTATTTTATTAGACAGTTTTTTTTTTGATCTGGCAATTTTTAGGAATTCACTTCATCCACCGAGAAAACATCATAGTAGTTTTAAGGACTGTGTCGTCTTCAAGTAAAGGTATTTATTTTTTAAACTTTGTTTTTTAATTACTGTTTAAGGTGACGTCTTCAGATATTATGAAGAAAAAAAATCCACTTGTAATGATCCATAATTCTATGGTGTATTGTCCTATTTCTTCCTAAATAAAGCAGTAAAAATCTAATTATGAAATATCATTAATATTATGTATTGATCTTTGCTTGAAGCTGACAAAAAAAAAACTATTTTATTTTAATGATTGGACCTTTATAAATAAATTATTATTTAATGTCTATGGATTTTAATTGCAATACAATAAAGATTTCATTTTTTTAACGTAATTATAAAATTAGATTTATATGTAATTTAGGGACGCTCAAAATGTAAAGACAAGTATTTTAAGATCTCTTTGTCTTCATTAATTTAACTCTGTAAAAGTTATCGCTACTTTTAGTGTTGTTTTATTTATTTTTTAACACCCTTGCTCGTAAAGCTGATGTAATTCCACCGGTTTTAAATATGTAAAGCAGGCCATAACAAACGCGTGTGTTATCAAAGCAAATAGTTAAGTTATAGTCCATACAAATTCCATAACAGCATTATTTTCCATTTCAAGTAATTATGGAACTGATCGCCGCCGCACGGCTCGCGCTGCGCGCTGTTCCATATTTGAAATGGCAAATAATAATACTAATGGCGGGAAAGCAACAGTGTGCATTTACAGATTGAGTTTATTTAAAATGAACAAAATATAAAATACTTTTTTCTGTTTCCTCGCAAGTGTGTTAAAAAACGTCGTACGATATACGTGCGTATTGGTTATAACATGCTCGGCTCAATTACACCCTCGCCTTCGGCTCGGGCTGAAATTCCGCCTCGCATGTTATAACCATCATTACGCACTAATATCGTAATGTACTATTACAGTATAGTATTCTCTGTCCTAAATCCATACTTAGTCAAACTTTTGTATGAAATAAGTAGATCATTTTTACACAAAAAGCTTATGCGCACTAAAGTACCAGATTTTAGTGCGCATAAGCTTTAAAATACACATCTCAAAGAAGAGCTGTCACATATCTCACGAAGTAATTAACAATAGAACAACGCTAAAAGTGTGGGAACGCAAAGCATTTCAAATATTATGTAAAAACAAACTTAGGGTAAAGTGCTATAGTCTTATTACACAACGTTAATTTTTGGATATGCGAAACCTGAAACACGTATATTTTTATGTGTTGTGTGATTTTAATTTATGTACCAAATTTCAAGAAGATATGACAAATCACAAAGTTATGAGCTTGTTATGTTACCTGGTTGTCTCTACAAAAAGATGGTCAACGCGCCACTAACCCAGGACACTGTCGTGTGCTCGGTAACCATACTGCATTATTTTTTAAATATTATTGGGAAAAAATATAACACTGTAAAAATGATTGGAGTCGATTCAGCTTCTTATTCTGAACAAACTGTATTCAGGTCTCGTATAAAGAAAAATTAACGTTGTATTGAATACAGCAGTTCGATTTTGTAACCATCACACCTAATTAGGTGAAGCGAGCTGTCAATCCAACTAATGGATGTGTGTGGAGTCAATAGTGTCACTATTGACTCCACACTTTGAGTTCATTTCACCTAACTTTCACCGTCAGATCTTTACAAAATCGATCAGCTGATAATATTTGTGTTTATCTGATCGTGTGTATTACTGCGTTGTGTGGAAGCAGGTTCACTAGACAAGCAGTAAATATACAAGGTTAATTTAAACTTGTTAGGCGCTAGACACAGAAAAGACGTAAGACGCATACTGGGCGCGGATATCTCTACCGCGTCCTCTCATACAAAATGTATAGAAGCGTCGCGACCCAAAACATACAGAAGAGACTGCCCTATCCGCGACGCGTCCCAGTCTTACGTCTCTTCAGTCTGGCCTGCGCCTTAGCTAATCCCCTCAGACTTGATGGGGTATCGTTATTGAAGTCATATAACAGGAAAATAAGATTTGATGTCTGTTTTTGTGGACTGCTGGATGCATTGGTTGAGAAAATTTGTTTTTCTCTTTTAGTTTTGTCGTGTTGAGATTCTTTTTTTTTTCGTATTACTCGTTCCGTATACATGAGACGAGTAGTAAGTAAAGATTGATGTCTCGAACGATCGACGATATCAAATTAATATTCTTACCTATGTCAATCCTGGTGCCAAACTAGTGCCAAATTTCATCCAAATCCCTTCAGACGTTTTTGTGGGAAAGAGTAACATACAAACATCTATCCATCCATACAAACTTTGACGTTTAAAAGTTAGTGCGTGTCATAGAATATCAATCAGCCAAAAACGCATCATTATTAAATTTAAACTACAGTAGGACCCCGATTATCCGGCCTAACAGTTGTCGGTAAGCATCCGGATAATCCAATATAGGATGAAGAAAGGCGGGCTTTTTCCATACATGTGTAGTAAGTTTAATTTGGTTTAAGAGATTTAGTAATTGTCACTTTTTCATGAAGAAACGCAATGAAGGTGCCGCGGGGTGAGGGCACGGATGGCACGAGTGGCGTGGCGTTATGCCAGTTCCGACACGTTCATGTTAGAACAAAATCGACGCGTTTGGCAGTACGGATAACCAGTGGTCTCGAACCTCGATTTTTCGGTATTTCTACCGATATGGGCTCTGTTCTACCGAAATACAGCTGTTTTACTACGATTTCAGAGTACCTATATATGGAAATTCTACCGATTTTACGCCTGTGACATGGCAACCTCTTTTATTTTTGAATTCTGTTATATATTACGGCGTTATAGACGGACTTAATGCCAAATGTTTTGGAAAACACCCTATCAGTGACTTCTAGAGTGCCTACAAAATGTGTAACAAGCTCAAGTGCGATGGCAAAAAGAAACATTTATAACATGAAATTGTTACGATTTTGATATTGATTCAAGGATAACGGGAAATACCGATTTTAGGTACTACCGGTTTTTACTGGCAATTATACCGATCTCGCTCTTTGACGCTCGTGACCACTGCGGATAACTGAGGTCCGGATAATCGGGGTCCTACTGTATTTCATTTACATCAACTGTTTCCACACATAGCACTATGTGTACGTATGTATAAGAAACAAATTTTGAGCAGTAGTCTAGGAATAGGTTGTTTTTTGTAAGTATTGCAAGCAGAATGTCTTCTATACAGATGTCGAGTGTGAATTTTAAATAAAAGATTTTATTTTTAATTTGTCGTTTTTCTTTTATTGTCATAACAATTGACTCCGATATAAAGAGTTAAGAATCGTTGGGTCAGACGTGTTCTATAGTGGAGACTGCGAATCGGTAAACGTAAGATTCTTGTACTTTTTGAAAGACCCATAAGTACTGCAAATGTTCATAGCATTTCATATGTACATCAGAACGTTTGGCCAGTCGAGATAGAGAGCTGGTTGATACGCCAGGTTTTAGGTGCGTATTACAGAATGTCACCCAAAACTCAAGCTCTACTTAAGTCTCGTTTCAAGCCATTTGATTGGTTGAAACTAGTTCTAAGTAATGCTTAAGCAGAGATCAATGCTTGAGTTTCCTTCTGGAATACGGACCTTAGTGACGATTTTGTGACGCATAAAGATCATAAAGATGCCAGCCAAAGAATTTGTGACAGATCAGTTCGAAAGTTAGACTAAGCATTTATTTATGGCCGAACGACCTGTGTGGCTACCATGAGTTTTCATTACGAGACCGCGTTTGGAGCTCTCATTGGTTGAGAGTTCTTACGACCTTGAAGCGGGCCAATCGATGAGTCAAACACGGTCGATATCGATGATTGAGCCTTCGGAATGAAAACTCATGGTAGACACAATAGACCGTTCGGCCAACTTGAATCTCCATAACTGAGAACATTAGAGAAACCGTTATTGAATAAACATTTAGTGACGAGACTGAAACGATTTTTTATTAGGTAGTAGGTACCTACTTAATTTCATTTTGTGACGGCCCCAGTAAAATGAAAATTTAATATACAATATGTTAAGAAAACCCTGTCCGACCCGTAAGGATAATATAGGTTAGGTAAACACATGACCAATTAAATATGAAATTTTACATAATCGTCATAGTAACAATACTAGCGAATTTAAAATAGTATATTTCATTACGAGTGCGGAACGCCTGTCATTACAACGAGTTCCGACAAAATAATGTCGACCCGAGCCGAGGCGCAGCCGAAGGTGAGGCAATTTATTAAAATAATAAAAACACAATAAACTCAACTAACTAATAATTTATTTCTTAGAAAAGTTATAATTCACATATACATTGAAATTGGTATAGTTTTTTATACTAACTGGGGAAGTTTTAGGTTGCATATTTACTGTTTGAGACAAACTATTATTAATAGG
The DNA here is from genome assembly GCA_017933935.1 of Sesamia nonagrioides. Taxonomy (NCBI): domain Eukaryota; kingdom Metazoa; phylum Arthropoda; class Insecta; order Lepidoptera; family Noctuidae; genus Sesamia; species Sesamia nonagrioides. The sequence goes on from JADWQK010000922.1 coordinate 42,131, forward strand.
CTATTTGACAGTATTCAATTATTTGTGATTTTTTGCTTTAATTGCATAAAATGAGGGTTCTTTATATCATTTACAAGAGTTTTAATAAAAAATAATAACAATTATTATATCCAAAACACAAAAATATGTTTGGCTTTTTGTTTCTCGCGCCACACATTGTGAAACGATCCGGATTGGCTAATGTCGCGATGACGTCATACGCTTGTTTTCGGCAAACTTATAAACTGTTTTTCGGGGGTTTTTATCGATTTATTTGTACAACCCAGTACAGTACACCACTTGTAAACCATTTTATTAGATAACAACAGCAAATAATAATTAAAAACAAACACCACTGAGAACCGAAAACCGCTTGTGACGTCACTTACCAGGCGCACGCCATATTGCTGATTATATCGTTTTCGCGGCTTATTTGAATTTTGAATTTTTATTTGCATATTTCTTACGAAATACGTATTTAAAATTAAAAAAAATACTTTGGGTGAACTTCTTAACCGCAACCAAGTAATTCAAGATAAAAATTATAAATCTGTCAAATAGCCTATTTCGTATGATTGTTCATGTATATTTGTCAAAGGTGTTATACAATGGCGTTTGCTAGTTGATGGAATTGGATCTAATGACTTATCATTATCAACGAAGGCAAATGGACGAACTTTCTCTTCACTATAATTGTCATGTGAAGGTGACGGACTGGACTTTAAATTAATGGATTGTGTGATTTTTTTCCCAGTATCTAGTTTCTATTCTAGTTTGTTGTGTAATGAATCAGCAATATAGCCTTCTGCAACTTTGTCTGACTTCCAACCTCCTAGTCGGTTTAGGGACGTCAAATTGACTCCTGAATCTGCCAATAATGTAGCAGAGGTCCTCCTGAAGCTGTGCCCAGTATTATACTCTGCATCCGGCAGACCAAGAAACGTAGCTATTTCTTTTGGCATATTACCAAATTTGTTTATCCCGATTGCTTGAGATGTACACTTTCCTTTTTGATAATTTTGGAAAAAACGGTCGGATTTTCCTTTTTGGGACCGCTGATTCATATATTTTTGCACTATTCTAAGAAAATCTCCTTCAACAACAAAGCTTCTCGGTATCTTATTTTTTGTATTCGGAATCTTGATTAGTAGCATTTTTTCATGGGCTTCAATATCTTTTAAAGTAATATTGGATAACTCCTCTCTGCGGCAAGCACCAACAATGCCAAAAATCAGCGCAACCTACAAAAAAAAAAGGGATTTGATTAATATTTTTTTTAAATAATTTAATGACTGTATTTTGCGATTTCGTAAACTGAATACTAAAGAAAAATATAAGTACTTATTAATTAATTACCTTTGTGGCTAAATAACGATCATCGGGAGCTTCGTTTAAAAACCTTTCCACTTCATTCGATGTTAATATTTTCGACTTTTTAGTTGTAAAACCGTCTGATTGTCGTTTTAAGAAAGCATTTAGTTTTGGGTATTGACTTATATCCACGTTGTTTCTTATTTTCAGCATACTTTTTATCATCGAAAACCTCGACCATAATGCAGAAGGTTTTAATTTTGCTGACAGTTCGGAGAAATATGCCAACATAACATTTTATGAAAAACTATTTGCCTTTTTCTCTTCTCTCCACGCAATAAATTCGTTGTATATAGATATGTAGCGACTTTTTGACTTTTCCGGTAAAATGTTCTCCGAAGCATTTTGTGCAATTATACTGAGTTCCGGTGGTGTTAATTCAAATAAAATATCGTCGAAATTACTCATTTTGTGCAACAAACAACTAAACTCGCAAAGAAAATTTTTGAAAAATGGCGCAAACCGTAAAAGAATATAAGCAGAGATTTTTTTTTCTTCACCCATTCGATTAGGCAAAGGGAACTATGCCCATACAGCCAAGTCTTCAGTAGAATTTTTTTATTGATATGAAATGAAAATGAAATGAGATGAAATTAAATAAAACCTAACCTAACTCATTGAATTAAATAATTAAATCTGATATTGAAACAAATTAGTAGCTTCTTTTTAGAATTATTTGCATGAATCATAAAAACTTCTATGATTTTTTTTAAAGTAAAAAATCCATGGTTGGTTTTTTTTATTATTTTTAATAGACAATATTTTGACAGTTGGGAAAGAGAACGCACAAGTTCGGAAAAGGTAAAGAAAAAGCACGAATGTGTAATAGCCCACTTTCCGAACGCTATACGTCCCTGTAATACACCACTTTTTGAGCAACTGTATTAAAAAGAATCTTTTTTACCCGCGAATTCATTCCAACTTCCCCAAAATTTGGTAATTTTTAAAAAGTGTTAACATTGTTTTTGACAGTACGGTATAATTCTGAGCGAATAGCGATGCGGCCGCGTGCCGCGTGCCCTGCCCTTCGCCCGCGCCTGTATGGCCTACCGCACATGTTTGATTATTTTTTTAGGGGGATTATTTTTTAAGTTTAGCCCGGCTTTGTAGGCATTAGTAGAATCAGTTATCGCTACCTAACAATACCTTCACGGATCGGACAGGGTTTTCTTTACATATTGTATAACCTCAAAACATTGGGATTATTATATGTCAGTGCAGTCCACTACTGGATATAGGCAGAGGCCCATATCCTGATGGTATTTAGTTGTTCAAAAAGCACAGAAGGCTTTTCTTTTGTCTAAGACAAAACGTCGGTTCCATTTTGACTTCAAAACTATGATCTTACTACAAGCCTTAGTTTTAGGGTTCCGCACCTAGAAGGTAAAATGGAACCCTATTCATGAGACTTCGCTGTCCGTCTGTCACCAGGTTGTATCTCATGAACCGTAAAAGTAAGACAGTTGAAATTTTCAGAGATTATGTGTTTCTGTTGCCGCAATAACGATAAATACAAAAAACAAAAAAATATATGTCGCAGACAGCGACGGCAGAGCGGTAGGTTCGTCAGCATCTTGAATTAAAGCACGACGTGTATTTATACCATCCAATCTTGACAGTCACAATTTAAATAGGCAAACCAACAGTTTCGGTTCGAAGAAGTGCCTTGGTCCGCGTCTCGATGCAAAGTGACCGTTCGACGAACCCCACTTTCCAAAGCGACTCTGTCCATGTGCCGCCATCACAAAATGAGGTCACAAGCGTTTACCCCTGTACTACGTAAATCAAATGAGCAACTTTTCTTCAAATAATTTCGACGATCTCCGACATATACAATATGTTAAGAAAACCCTGTCCGATCCGTGAAGGTATTGTTAGGTATCGATAACTGATTCTACTAATGCCTACAAAACCTGGCTATACTTAAAAAAAAATTCCCCCTAAAAAATAAATAACTTAAATAAAATAAATAGGTAATTTCATGGCAACACAGGCACAGTTCATAACCTCAGTTGACCTCATGCATGTAGGTATAGGTAATTTATTTACGTTTATCGAGTCTCGAAAGAAATAATGATACTTAGGCAGCTCGTGAAAAGAACTTTTTTTTTAAGTAGGAAGGTCGTCTGACTCTCCAAATGTATCATTTCATTCGATGAGCTGATTGCTTGCTTGCTTGATTGGGCTGTGGCGGAGATGTTGTTCCATATTTCGTTTACTAATAACGATACAGGCCCAGCTGGCACCGTCGCACGAGAATAGCACGGACATGCACACAAATAAAAATCAAGTGGTGTCGAATCCGCGCTGGCCACAGTTGGTCCACCCTTACCAATCCACTGCTCGCCGAACTGATAATGGAGGTACTCACGTACAGGACAAAGATATGGTGACGCACCGTCATACTGGAACCACATTGACCACATTGACCACAATCACCTGATCACAAAACAGCAGTTGCTACCTTCCATCAGCATGTTACATTACTCTACATTAGGAAACGACATGATCACACAATACACGAATAGTCTTCACTAGAGCGATATTCACGCGCAACTGATAATTTAAAGTAAAAATGATTTTTATTTTATAAAATTGTACCTACGGGGCTGCTCGCGGCATCCTTTGAGTAAATAGGGATGTGTAAGTAATCAAAATATTGATTTTCGATGGAAACAATTTACTTGTCTATTTTTGTTATCGATTTAGTATTGTAGTTTCTCATTCTCATTCTAGATTCAACATCGCATGGAATTGTTTAGAACTTTTACAAAACTTAAATTAGTTAGGTACACTGCTGTAAACGAAAATCATGCCAATTTTTTAATTTCAGTTTCTGTCTCAAAATCGATGATATTGACCGTTAAAATATTTGTAAAATTTTACTAAAATTGTGTTTCATAAGTCCTTCTCGTTTCGAATTTCGAGTTTCGATTAATAACTAATAACATTATTATAACACAAGTATTAGTAAACACTAATACTTGTGTTATAATTATTAGTAATTAATCGATAAACAAACAAAAGTACTTTTACCATTGGGTAATCTGTGTTTTTAACAAATCATTCAACCAGATACAAGTTTCGATTAATAGCGATAAAAAAACGTTATTGCGCAAAAATTAGTGCATCACTAGTTATTTCTTTTACGTCGCCGACAAAGGTCACGCGCGACGCCGCCAAAGAAATAAATAATCTAACAAAAGAATAAAAGGAAAGCCGACAATTATACCGCCTAAAATGGTGTTGTCATTTTTTTAAAAACACCAAATTTTGGGGAAGTTAGCGTAAATTCGCGGGGAAAAAAGATAGTTTCAAAATTGATTAGTACCTATTGTTACTATGATGATTATGCAAAATTTCAAATTTTATTTGGTCATGTGATTGCCTAACCTTTATTATCCTTATGGGTCGGACAGGGTTTTCTTTACATATTGTATATGTTTAAAGGGGCTCCCATACGTGTTTTTTTTTTTTTGCCTTTTTTAAAGATAATGGTACTGAACCCTTCATGCGCTAGTCCGACTCGCATTGGCCGGTGTTATTTTTACACCGTGCATTTTTGGTCGTTTTACATAGCATAGCAGCCCACTTCGTCTATATTCCTACTAAACGTAAGTAAAAACATAAAAAAAAAGATTTTTGGATACGTAATCTAAAACATATTCAATGTAGGTATTCTTAATTTTTGACCTGGGGTGAGTGAACTCTAAAGTTGTCGCCGCTATATTCCGCGTGCCCAATGTGCCCATGGAACACAAGGCTCCGACTACACTCTCATAGGATGTAGTACTAATTGTTACTAATTAGTCATTGGACAGATGTAGTAGGCCGTCTTTGTAAGATTATTAGAATTGCACTGTTTATATACAGTGCAATTAATAAAATATTATTCTATCTAGTAGGTACCAATGAATGTAATTTCCACATTAGATATGATATGAAGCTTTTATCTCGGACAAGATTATATGATGTGAGTTATATCCATGTTTAGAGTTAGTGTAATCTTGTGAACCGTTTACACAGGGTATAGAAGAAATGTATTTGACAGCCTCCGTGGCGTAGCGATAGTGAACGCGGCCGCTGCGCAAGTAGGTGCGGGTTCGATCCCCGCGCAGTGCAAATATTTGTGTGCATGAATATGAATACTTGCACTGGTCTGGTCGTGCCTCGGAAAGCACGTTAAGTCGTTGGTACGGCTGCCATACGAACATCTAATGGCAGTCGGGTTGTTGGACCCCTCAAAAGTCCAACAATTGGTCTAACTGCAATGCTTCGATATCGCTTTAGGGTTGTCGAAAATGTCGAAGTTTAGCCATATCAGCAATTGGACTGGTAAAGCGGACCCCAGACTCCAAAGCTGAAAAGGCTTCGGATGCGACTGGGATTAACGCTGGGATGATGATGATGATGGAGGATCTGTCTTGTGTTGTAAGTTCGATGTGGCACCTACTAACCTGCACTTCGGTGGTACGCGGGTTCGCGTGGTACGGACGACAGCAGGTCAAGCTACCCCAAACTGTCAGATATTCCCAATCAACCTTGAGCAAAGAAGATAAGCAAAGAGCAAAATAATATGGGGAGGAGGCTGTATGCAACAACAGTGGGATCGTTATAGGCTGAATATAATCATCATCATCTCACCGTATAATCCGGGTTGCATCCATGGCTTTCACGTTGGAGCCCTGGGTCCGCTAACACGGGCTGAATATAACATGTACTACAAATACCTATATTGGTATACTTGCTCAATTATTATTTGTGGGACATCCCGAAATTCATGTGCAATCATTCTTAACATAAATACTCTCAAGTACATTAGTTCCTTACTTCAACCCACATTGATTACTCGGTCAGAGGTTATAGATAAGTCCATTAAAACGGACCACTACACTTCAAGTAAAAAACATTTAGTAAAACTGCACCATGTGTTAGTTCTAAACATGTTTGGGATAGTGAAGTGTTTGGTCTTGTTAACTTGTACACTTTTATTTGTGATTGAGTGTAAGATTTTAAATAGGAGAGCGACACAAGACAAGGATGATGGGAAGAGCAGTTTGGCATTTGTTTTTGATACAACGGGGTCTATGTATAACGACTTGAGACAGTTGCGCGAAGGGGCGGAAATGATCCTCAATACTGCGTTGAAGGAAAGTGATGTGATAGCCGACTTTGTGTTTGTACCATTTCATGATCCCGGTAAGTACTTCTTTGATATTTCTAAAAATATTCTTGGGTTCAAAAGTGAATGGGGTCTTACTTACGGTACTTGCTGAATAACAGGAAAAGACGAAGGTCTTACTGTAAAAGTAAACAAAGTAAACTATAGTTTTGACAAAGTATGATGAATGTGATTTTGATCATTTTGATAATTACATTTTTAAATACAACATGTAATGTAATTAACACACACCCTCAAACACCCCAACTATAATATTATGTTATAGTCATAATATGTACTTACACTGAATTTTTAATTTGGGTGTATTGGGGTCCCACCACCATCTTTGGGACTCAAGTCAACCCCAGCTGCCAGACGGTGCACCTGCTGACATACGGACGGGGCCCTGACGCCGGCTTCCCTTTCGAGGTTGAGTGGTCAGACGGCAGTCGCACTCGTAAAAGCCAAAAATCGCCTAAACATGAATAGTAATAGTAGAAAAGCACGAGTTACAGTTAGGGCGCGCAGGAGCCCCGCCCGACTCCTGTGACCTGTGGGCTAGGGGTACCGTGTCAGGGGCGGGCACGGCTGAAGAAGCGAGCCCTAACCAGTAAACTCCGTTTCGCTTCGTGGAACGTTGGCAGGCTAACTGGACGCGCGAGAGGACTGGCCGAAACTCTCCACAGGCGGAGGGTGGCCGTGGCGTTCCTGCAGAAGACTCGGTGGAAAGGCAGCAAATCCCGGCTTATTGGGAATGGCTACAAGCTAATCTACACGGGTGCACCTAGTGGGAGAAATGGGGTCCAGGATGACGTCTAGGAGGTAAATCGTATCAGTGATCGGCTATCAACAGGGTAATAATCCACTTGATAAGTGCCTACGCTCCGCAGGCCGGGTGCGGTGACGCCGAAAGGACTCGAAGAATTGCTTCGTGGGATCCCGTTATCCCAGGGAATCGTTCTGGATGGTGATTCGAACGGTCATGTGGGTGAGAAGTGTGACGGGTTTGAGCGTGTTCACGGTGGCTTTGGGTACGGTAGGCGCAACGCGGAAGGGGACAACATTCTCCGAACGTGTGCGGCCGCTGACCTGGCAATTGTGAACACCTATTTCAAAAAGAAACCGGAACACCTTGTTACCTACCGGAGCGGGCGAAGCGCTACCCAGATCGACTTCCTACTAACTAGGAGACACCACATCGGCAAAGTAGCCAACTGCAAGGTCATACCCGGTGAGAGTCTTACTGCACAACACCGTCTCCTTGTCATGGATCTCTGCGTTAAGGCCCAACGTAGACGTGTTGAGCACTGCCGACGCCAGATCCGGTGGTGGCTGCTTGATGAAAATAAGTACCAGGAGTTCGCTTCGGTTATTGGCGACAAGTGCGCTGGTACCGAGGGAGAATCTTTCCAAGATCACTGGGACAGAATACAGAATTAAATTTGTATGAATGCAAGTTTTACTCGGTGGTAGGCCATAACATCGGCTGCCGGCAGAAGTTACCACCCACCAGGCAAAGTCTTGCCGCCAAGCCACTCGTCATGTTCCGGCATGATGTCTGGTGAAGCCGTACGGAGGACGGGTCTGAGCAGTTGTGTTGTGATGTGTGGCGGGTACGATGCGCCAAATGTTGTTGTGTCGGGAGTTTGGTCGTGGACACGAGAGTCTCCAGATCAATCTCCCTCTAGCGCAGCATCGTTTGGTCGTGTTGGTCATGGGTTTAACATTGCATCACCTCGCTCAACTGCCGTCATCCTTCCCATTCCTAACTTTTTTAAGTGAATAGTGCGCTTTACCATCAAAGATTGCGTCACTGCTTACCATCAGGCGGGATTGCAATCAAGCACTAAATTATAATTATTAAAAAAAAAAAAGTAAAATTGCATGGGACTGGCATACACAGTCGTGTCTCTAAACTAAATAAAGTAAAACTGCGATTTTAAAACACTGTACAAACAACAGGGTTAATATGACAATGATTTCCGTAGTTTAGATTATTTTTGGCATAAAAAATTACTTATAGGTACACTACTTACAATTATTTTTATAAACTGATTCAGTAGACGATTCTAAACAAACTATTTTCAGAAAGTGCGTTAATTAATTAACATGTTGTATATTGACTTAAAACTTGTTATTCATGTGCATACGAATAATTATACCTTTGTAGTGACATAACATCACATACATAATTACCGTACCTCCAAAACCAGTACCTTATTTACCGTACCTCCAAAACCTTACCTTACCAACATACGTTTTTGACTATATTCCATCAAGAAACAATCGAACAACACCGTCTCGAAAAATACGCCGTACGTTTTATGACATCCGTTAATAGAAACTGAGGTCACCCTGAAAAGGGCGTTTTGCTGTTAAAGGTATATGATACGGAAGTACGTTTGTACACACGGAGCTGATACATCGCAGTGGAGTTCTGTACACGAAGACTGCACACGAAGGATGAATCGCAGTGGAGATCTGTACACGAAGACTGCACACGAAGGATGAATCGCAGTGGAGATCTGTACACGAAGACTGCACACGAAGAATGAATACACACCAGGTCGGTACAGCGCGGCGGAGTTCTTCACCCGACGGAGTCCCACGACCTATATTTATAGATTCACAGCGCGGGCTACGCCCCGCGCACCCCCGCACCGCGACTCGGCGCGTGCTTAACATCGTAAATAATAATACTGTATTGATAAATGTAAATAATTAGGCATACGACTACTTGTACCATAGAACGTGTGAATATAAACAGGGCATTTGAAGTCGAAATACACAGATCATATCGGGCACGCAAGTTTTATTTTACCTAGAAGATTCCTCCCTCCAAATTGGTGACCCCGAAGAAAAAAGTACTTAATATCAAGACCCTGAATCCCTGCAGAAATTATTAAAGAAAAATGTCGAAGAACGAAGATTTCAGCGATGCATTAGGCGTCACAACGATGAAGAACGACGTAGCTACAATCTCGCTGCCTGCTCGACTACCACCATTTTGGCGCCAAAATCCTCGTCTTTGGTTCGCGCAGTTTGAAGCCGCCGTCGCTGCCAGCAAAATTGGCGACGAGCAAAAATTCAACCTTGTCGTCCCACAACTCGGCTGCAGCGACCTGGAACAAATCGCCGATATCATACTGGAACCGCCGGCCACCGGTAAATACAGCGCACTGAAAGAAAGACTGATTTCCACATACCAAGAATCAGACCATCGCCAGCTCCAGAAACTCCTTAGCGGTTTCGAACTCGGTGACCAGAAACCGAGTCAGCTGCTGCGTAAAATGCGCGACCTAAGTGGCAAGCTTTTGTCCAACGAAGCGCTCAAGGTCATGTGCCAACAGTCGCCGCGATCTCCGTAGCCCCCCCGTCAGCATCAGTCAACGAAGTACAACAAAACTCCGTCACAAATCTGCAAATCAGCATGCTTTGCAAATAAATCGAAAAGCTATCTCTCGAAGTCGCCTAGCTACGAAGCAATCAGCAATATACATCACAACGCCGCACCCGCCCGCACATTGCCAGCCACCAGCGTAGCCGCTCTCGCACACATTCAAGGCCGCGCGCCAGTCCCGCGCGCACCCCGAACGACGTCGACTGGGTATGTCGTTATCACTATCGATACGGCGACGGAGCTCGGAAATGCGAACCACCTTGTTACAAGAGTAAGCAGGAAAACTAAAAAGTACATCGACTGTGGCGGGTGTCGATGTAAACCACACATCTCGCCGCCTATGCGTGATCGACATCAACCACAGAGAGAGATTTCTCGTCGACACAGGAGCCGACATATCGGTATTAGCCGTCCGAAATAAGAAATATAAACCGGCCGAGAATACCTACAAATTGTTCGCGGCAAACGGAACAGAGATTCGTACCTATGGAGAGCGCACACTCGAGCTTAACCTAGGTTTACGAAGAAGCTTCAAGTGGACATTCGTAGTCGCCGATGTTAAAACCTCAATACTGGGTGCAGATTTCCTAGTATACCACAAACTGTTAGTCGACCTACACCAGAGGAAACTTATCGACCGCGTCACCGATCTCAGCGTGAACGCCATCAAAGTAAACAGCAACGAAGAAACTATACACATCGTCAACCGAGACCACGTATATCACGATATATTGAAGAAATATCCTGATGTTCTGCGGCCTATGTCACTCAAGACTCCAGTGAAGCATGACGTCACACATCACATCGAAACTACAGGACCGCCGATATACTCACGGCCGCGCCCACTACCGCCGGACAAATACAAAGCGGCAAAACTAGAATTCGAGCGCATGATCGAGATGGGTATATGCAAGCCGTCGAAGAGTCCGTGGGCGAGTCCTCTCCACGTCTTCAAGAAAATGGATGGGTCACTTCGTGTATGTGGTGACTACCGGAGACTAAACGCAGTCACCGTACCGGACAGATACCCCATTCCACGCATTCAGGATTTTACGTACCAATTACACGGCAAGAAAATATTTTCAAAACTAGACCTAAAAATGGCATACTTCTGGATTCCTATAGCTGCAGAAGACGCACAGAAGACCGCAATCATAACACCTTTCGGCCTATTCGAATTCAACTGCATGACGTTCGGCCTACGCAACTCAGGCCAAACATTTCAACGCTTCATGCACGAGGTTTTACGAGGACTGGACAACATGGTATTTTGTTTCGTCGACGACCTACTCGTCTATTCAAATAACCAGGAAAAACATCGCCAGCACTGACAAATAGTACTCGAACGCCTAAATACTTACGGCGTCAGTCTTAACATCGACAAGTGCGAGTTTGATAAAGAAACCATAGAATTCCTCGGATATCAAGTATCAGCAAATGGCATCAATCCCACGCAAGAGCGTATACAAGCGATAGTCAATTACCCAAAACCACAGACAGTTCAAGAACTACGAAGATTTTTAGGCATGATCAACTTTTATCGCAGCTGTTTACCACATCAAGCCGAACATCAACACGAATTGAATAAATACCTACACAACAGCAAAAAAAATGATAAAACGCCAATACAGTGGTCCCAAGAAGGAGAGCAAGCCTTCGAGAAATGCCGACAAAGCCGGCCTTGAGTATCAAGGCCACAACGCTTACGCACCCAATTCTAAACGCGAAATTATGTTTATACACAGACGCGTCGAACACTAGCATCGGCGCCGCGTCACAACAAAAAGTCGATGGCGTAATGAAACCACTGGCTTTCTATTCAAAAACATTGAGCGAGACGCAACGAAAATATAGCGTATACGATCGTGAACTTCTGGCCATGTATACCGCTATCAGACACCTTCGTCGGCTGATAGAAGGCAACGACGTAACAATATTCACCGACCACAAGCCATTAACATACGCGCTAACAAGATCGCCGAGTCCCAGCGATAGTCCACGAAGAGAACGGCAATTGAATTTCATAAGTCAGTTCTGCTCAAATATTAAATACGTTCACGAAAATGACAACGAAGCGGCTGACGCATTATCACGTATTGAAGAAATCGAGTTGTCTCAATCTACGATTGACTACGATCAACTCGCTCAAGACCAACAGAACGACGACGAACTCAAGACCAGCATTTCCAACCCGAATCTGAAGTTTTCACAAATCACTTTGCCCGGAGGTCAACGACCTATCACATGCGAAACGTCAACAGGCAACTTACGCCCGTACCTACCAGCGTCTTATCGTTTTGTAGCTTTCAAAGCACAACACGAACTTAGCCACCCAGGGGTCCGTACAATAAGAAAGATAATGGTCACTAAATTATATAATATGAACAAATAAGTCGGTACGTGGGCAAGGTCATGCATTGGATGTCAGCACGGGAAAATTCAACTACATGTTATCAGTCCGCTCGGCGAGTTTCAAAAATCAGCGCGCTTCGAACATATTCACATAGACTTAGTCGGCCCCCTAGTCTCCCCTAGGCCCCCGTCCAACGACTATAGATACCTGGTAACAATGATCGATCGTTGTACTAAATGGCCCGAAGCAATACCTACTCGTGATATCACCGCCGACACTGTTGCTAAGGCTATATTCGAAGGGTGGATAGCCCGATTCGGGTGTCCCTTACGTGTGACAACGGATCAAGGCAGACAGTTCGAGTCGTCATTATTCAACGCACTCATGAAGAAATTCGGCATAACACGGATTCGAACTACCGCGTTTCACCCACAAGCGAACGGTCAAATCGAAAGATGGCACCGAACTTTGAAATCCGCGCTCATGGCACGAAACGCCGGCGTACATTGGAGCGAGGAAATACCCATAGTACTACTGGGTCTACGCAACGCATTACGCGAAGATTCGCAAGTCAGCCCAGCCCTCATGACATACGGGTCAACATTAAGAATACCGTCAGATTTTTTTACGCCTACACAGCCAAAAAACGATGACGCAGAATTCACCCGTCAGCTGACCGAAACGATGTCAAGGCTATCTCCAAACAGCACGTCACATAACAACAACCGTACGATTTTCGTGTACAAAGACTTAGCTACGTGTACACACGTTTTCGTGCGCGTCGACACCGTACGAAGCCCATTGACCCCACCTTACGAAGGTCCGTTCAAGGTTCTGCATCGCGGCAACAAACAATTTACCATTCAGATGCCCTTACGAACATCTGTAATATCGATCGACAGACTCAAGCCGGCACACATACTCAACCAAGAAGAAGGCCACACGCAACGCACACATACATCGAGCGCTACGAGTAGCGACACACGGCCGCTGACCCCGTCGACAGCAAGTACATCGCGGGATGCTTACGTCACTCGCACCGGACGCATGGTTAAAAAGAACATTCGCTTTGCTTAGAGGGGAGCGATGTAGTGACATAACATCACACACATAATTACCGTACCTCCAAAACCAGTACCTTATTTACCGTACCTCCAAAACCTTACCTTACCAACATACGTTTTTGACTATATTCCATCAAGAAACAATCGAACAACACCGTCTCGAAAAAGACGCCGTACGTTTTATGACATCCGTTAATAGAAACTGAGGTCGCCCTGAAAAGGGCGTTTTGCTGTTAAAGGTATATGATACGGAAGTACGTTTGTACACACGGAGCTGATACATCGCAGTGGAGTTCTGTACACGAAGACTGCACACGAAGGATGAATCGCAGTGGAGATCTGTACACGAAGACTGCACACGAAGGATGAATCGCAGTGGAGATCTGTACACGAAGACTGCACACGAAGGATGAATCGCAGTGAGAATCTTGGCGCGAAGACTACACACCAGGTCGGTACAGCGCGGCGGAGTTCTTCACCCGACGGAGTCCCACGACGAAAGGAACGCCTCCTTTTTTTTTTTTTGTTTTTTAATATGGCATCTCGTAGTTGACCTTGAGAGGCCGGTACTACACACATCAAAAGTGTCTAGGGATCAAGCATTTTTATGCGGATTTCTTGAGATTGAGATGTGGCTTTGTAATAAATTTATGATTTTATAAATTTATATGGATCCTTTTTGGTGCATCTCATAATTTGAATCAGGAACTGTGAATCAAATTCGAGTAAAAGATGAAAATCAGCTGTCAATATTTTCCCTATAAAAACATACAACGCATTGAAGACATTATTAGTGCTACTGTTTCCCTACTACTGATTAAAACCAATGTTATTATGGAGCGGCGACGTCATTTAAGCAGGGAAGAAATGCTCAGAGCCGTGGGAATGATAGAAGCTGGTTCCCGGCAACGTACTGTGGCTTTAGCCCTGAATACAAGTCAGAGTGTTATCAGTCGACTTTGGACACGTTACCGAAGCACTGGTACCGTGGCTGAGCGCCATGGAGGACGGTATTGCTGCACCACACGGAGACAAGACCGATACATTCAAATCTTAACTCGAAGAGCTCCAACAATAACCGCCATGATGTTAGCCGTGAGGCTTCATCACTCTTCAGGGAACTTAATTAGCGACCAAACAGTCAGAAACCGCTTGCATGAAGTGAACCTTCATTCCCGAAGACCGCTACGGGTACCACCTATAGCAATGCACAATCGTAGGATTCGATATCACTGGGCTCTTGAACACAGAAATTGGGCAGAAGAACAATGGCGTTTCGTGTGCTTTTCTGATGAGTCTCGTTTTGGTATGAGACCGGATACAAGACGTATACGACACTGGAGAACCCCTGGACGCCAACAGCGATTAAACTCCTGCCAGGAAGTCCATCCTTATAGTGGTGGAACCATCATGGTATGGGCGGGTATTTGGATCGGCGGAAGAACTGAGTTGATTTGGATCAGAGGCAACCTCAACGCTCAAATTTATGCTGAAACGATTGTATCAGACGTCATCGTTCCTCTACAAGTGCAAATCGGTCCCTTATTTCAGTTAATGCATGATAATGCACAACCGCACACCGCAAGAGTTGTAAGACAGACTCTCGCCGCAGCTAACATCAATGTCCTGCCCTGGCCTGCTCAGTCGCCAGACTTGAACCCGATTGAGCATGCATGGGATATGCTACAGAGAAGAGCTCTGCCGAATATGGAGGGTATCCAGTCGCAAGAAGACCTTTTGTTGTTGTTGCAACGAACATGGGCGGCCATTCCACAGCGTGATTTGGATGAACTCATTTTGAGTATGCCAAACCGATGTTCTTGTGTTGTTAGTGTTCGCGGTAGAAACACGGATTATTAATTGTCTATGTTACCCAATAAAATTTTAGAGAAAACTGTTATTTCAGTCTTTTTTTCGAACTTTTGTGTTAGTGGTTCAAATGTCAAATATCCCTTTATTAGGAAAGTGGCAAATTTCTTTATTAATGCAAAGGTGACTTGGTTTATCGTTACTGTGACAAACGAAAACACTTTATTTGATGAATCCTTAAAGAAAATTTTAATTAATATCAATCAGGAGAAAAGTTATTGCAAAAATATATGTTGATCCCTAGACACTTTTGATGTGTGTACTTAACCGGACTATCCTGTGGCTGCCTTAAGTGAATTTAAAGCCTCCAGCCAGGGCTACTAAAAGCTAAGCGACTACACGCTAAGGGCACCCCCTGTGGGGTACGAACCTCGGCTTAGGGTGTCGCTAGAAGAACAGCAAGGGACGGCTGGATCGAATTTTTATTTTTATTTCGGTTTGATGACCGCGGCGTTTCCTAGTACTAGCTCTGAGAAGAAACGTCCGAAACAAACTCAGAGGTCATAGTTAGGAATTTATATTTACTGGCTCAGCTGCGGCGCGGGCTGGCCTACATCGGACAAGGGACGGGGGGGGCGATTACTACGTTGAACGCGTCGCGTCGGACCTCGGCGGCGAGGTCGGTAGGTCGGTTTTTTGTGTTTTGTACTAGTGGCCCTATTGGCCTCTAGGAGGAGGGTAATGGAGTCATCAGCGTCGGTGAGAGCGTGCCTAGGTCGGCGAAGCTTGCTAATTTTGGAGGGGGAGTAATTTACTGCCGCGACAACCAGAGGGTTGTGATGTACAGCGGCTGAGTCAAAGAAACGCTTGGAGAGGCGTTTCATGAAATGCTGGATAGTGGGAATTTTGAGATCTAGATGGAGGATCTCATTTCGGACGAACCAAGGGGCGTTTGTTGCTCTGCGAAGAAAGCGGTTTTGGAGTGTCTGCATCCTATGGATATGACTGGGCTTGGCGTGTGCGAAGACTACACAGGCGTATGTCATAATGGGGCGTATGCAAGCTGTGTACAGGCGCATTTTGCACTTGAGGGACAGCTTGCTGCGCGGGTTGAGGAGAGAGTGGAGACGAGAGAGAGCGTAGGCGGCGCGCGAGCGTACCGTCCTTATATGCTCTCCGAAGGTGAGGTGTTCGTCTAGGATAACACCTAAGTATTTGGCCCGCTTTTCCCAAGGGATCGGCTTGTCAGACATGATGATTGGTCGGGGAAGGGTGGGTTTGCGCGGCGGTCTCGAGTAGAGTACCGCTTGGCTCTTTTCGGGATTGACTTCTATTCTCCATTTTTTAAACCAGTCAGCAAGAGCGTTGACAGCGGTGTGGAGATTTAGTTTTATTTGATTGGGGTTGGTTCCTGAGCAGTAAATGGCTGTGTCGTCTGCGAAGAGAGCGAGGTGAGCCTTTTTACTTTTGGGGATGTCGCTGGTGAATAGCGTGAAGATCAGAGGGGCCAGTACGGAGCCCTGGGGACCTCCGGCCCGGATGAGGTGGGAGGGGGAGACAGCTCCTTCGGTCTTGTAGCGGAAAGTTCGGTTTGACAGGAAGTCTCGCAGGATGAGCACGAGACGGTCAGGCACGCCGAGTTGGTACAGCTTGTATATTAAGCCGTTGTGCCAGACTTTGTCAAAAGCTTTCGCTATATCGAAGTAAATAACACCTGTCTTCATACCACGTAGGAATCCTGCGTGAATATGCTCGGTGATGCGGAGGACTTGTTAGACACTGGAGTGCCGAGAGCGGAACCCGAATTGTTCGTCGGGGATGAGGCCCTTGTTCTCGGCAAAGGCTCTGAGACGCTTATAAATAAGCCTTTCATATACCTTGCCGAGGACTTTTAGCAAGCTGATGGGACGATAGCTCGAAGGCTCAGATCTTGGCGTGCCGGGCTTAGGAATGCCTATAACGGTCGCTTCCTTCCACGTTTGTGGGAAGATATTGTTGCCCATGGCTCCATTGAAGATGGTGGCCAGTAGGATGATCAGGTGGGCGGGGAGGAGTCGGATCACTTTGTTGGTGATGCCGTCAGAACCGGGAGCTTTTTTGGGTTTGAGGCCTCTGATAATATCCTGCAGTTCGTCTGGAGTGACGGGAGGCAGAGGATCTTCAGGGTCTTCGACGGGTGGGAGGGAAGCTCTGCGTTCGACCTCTGCGTCAACCTTCAGGAGGTGAGCTGGGTCTACTGGTTGAGCGCTGGGGGAGCATTGGGCTTCTAGGCTGATGGCTAGACATTCAGCCTTGTCGTCATCGTCAAAGGCGATGGTTTTATCCGGTCGGATTAAGGGGGGAATGGTGACTTCTTCTCTGGATTTGAGTTTCCTTTGAAGGTCCCAGAAGGCTTGGTGGTTTGGCTCTAGTTCGCTCAGCAGCTTGTTCCAGCTGGCTTCACGCCACTCCTTTATGCGCTTCTTTACAGTTCGCTGCAAATAGCGCATATGAGCTTTGTTTGCGTTGCAGGGGAAGTTGCTGTAGGCCCGAACGGCTGCATTCTTCTCGGTCAACAGTTCACGTATGTCGTCAGGGAGCTTTCCGCGGCGGTAGTCCGTCGCTGAGATCTCCCTTGAACAGTCGTTCACGACTGACTGTACGTGTTCTGTGAACGAGTCGATTGCGGCCGTCGTGCCCGCGATTGAGTCCAAAACAGCGGGAATAGAGTCTAAGTGGGGGGATCTGGTAGATTTCAGACATTCGCCTACTTTCTTCCAGTCCGTTACCACTTTGGTTATGGGGCGTTGGTCAGGGTCATAAAGGCCAACGCGGGGAGCCAGTCGGATGATGACTGGTCGGTGGTCGGAGTCAAGCTCGTGGGACACTTCAATAGAGTCTAACCGTAGGTTGACATTTTTCAGAAGTGCCACGTCGAGGACGTCGGGGTTTTGACCGGGGGCAGGGGGAAAGTGAGTTGGGGTCAGAGGGCCCACAACATCAAAGTTGAACAGGGAGGAGAGGTCAAATAGGTGTCTGCCTCTGGTGTTGGTCCTGGTGCTGTTCCAGGCAGTGTGCTTGGCATTGAGGTCGCCGGCTATGATTACGGAGTCACTCATTCCAAGGAGAAGGGAGATGTCAACTGACAGAAGCGCATAGTCTTCAGCAGAACTAGTGGGGGGGAGGTAGACCGATACTATGGTGATCGGCTGGTGACCTGTCATGCCAATTCGGCAGGATGACACTTCGAGTCTTGAGAGGGGGTGGAAGGAACGCCTCCGCGTAGCGACCTATATTTATAGATTCACAGCGCGGGCTCACGGCGGCCGGCGCCCGGCTTCGCCCCGCGCACCCCCGCACCGCGACTCGGCGCGTGCTTAACATCGTAAATAATAATACTGTATTGATAAATGTAAATAATTAGGCATACCACTACTTGTACCATAGAACGTGTGAATATAAACAGGGCATTTGAAGTCGAAATACACAGATCATATCGGACACGCAAGTTTTATTTTACCTAGAAGATTCCTCCCTCCAAACCTTATTAAATTCTAAGTCTTAGAACTTATAGTGTTTTGGATGGGCACAGCTAGTCACAGGAGCATTAATACGAGGATTAACGTTTACGATCATCCTAACCGCGTAATACATTATTATTAATATAATTTATTGTTATTTGATGCTTATTGCATTGCTACATATGTACGAAAAATGTGTCTGTTCAACAACATATCCATCAGACCCGGGTCGGCGGAGCTCTGTGTTACACACGCACACAGAGATATTAAATTATCTATGCACACGCGCCTCAAAGAAGTGTCAGCACATCGTGACGGGGTCCACGAAGACCGATGCCTTCCAGGGCCTTTGGTTGTTAAATTTCCCATCCAAAACATACATAAAAAGGAAGATTTCGACTAATTGAGAACCTCCTTCTTTTTAGAAGTCACTTAAAAAATAAAAAATCCCGCTGAGGAATGACGCTAATGTTTACGATTACAAAAGTAAATTAATATCAAGAAATCGTATATTCACAGCTGTAGGCCCAGTGACAGTAACTCGCAAGAAGGAAATATTCAAGAGAGCGCTAAGCAGGGTGCATGTTCAGGGCGGAGGTGACTGTCCGGAAAAATCACTGACTGGTATACATCTAGCGCTGAACGTCAGTAGACCTCGCTCGTTTTTGTACGTGTTTACTGACGCCACGGCCGCCGACCATCGCATCGTGGGGAAAGTTCTCGACACGATACAGAGGAAACAGAGTCAGGTCAGATGTATGTTATTTTAGACAATACTTTACCGATCTGACCTTCCTACCGATTTTGATTTCAATTCCGTTAGCATAAGGTTGGCATTAGAAGCAAAAAAATGGTTACAATACCAATTATTTACTACAGCTGCCGCCTGTCTTGCCAACAACGCAATAGATATCAAAATCGGTTAAACTGACTGTAGAAAAGGTTTGTTTAAATGTCTAAACTTATTTCAAATGGAGTAAACAGCGTTTTTTGAAATAAAAACTTCTTTAGCGACGTTCAGCACTTTTGTTGGATGGTAAAAAAGCATTGAATTCGCGTGAGCGTGACCGATCCCGACACTGTGAGTTTTTTGTTGTTTACTAGCACCTGTTAAAATAATGGGAGCAATATGTACGCTCGCGTTCACTCCCGTGTTAACATTTTTAGGGTTCCGTAGCCAAAGGGCAAAAAACGGGACCCTTGTAGATTCGTCATGTCAGTCTGTCCGTCTGTCCGTCCGTATGTCACAGCCATTTTTTCCGAAACTATAAGAGCTGTTGAAACTTGGTAGGTAGATGTATTCTGTGAACCGCATTAAGATTTCGATGCAAAAATAAAAAAAAATATAATAAATATTGGGGGCTTCCCATACTTAGAACTGAAACTCATTTTTTTTCATCAAACACATATGTGTGGGATATCTATGGATAGGTCTTCAAAAATTATATCGAGGTTTCTAAAATATTTTTTTTCTAAACCGAATTGTTTGCATCACAGACGCTTCCAAAGTGGTAAAAACTTAGTCCCCGCCCCTCCTCTAAATTCTAAAATAAGAATATGAAAAATCTAAAAAAAAAACCATGTGATGTACATTACTATAAAAACTACCAACGAAAATTGTTTTGAAGGAGATCTAGTAAGTAGTTTTTTTAATACCTCGTAAATCGTAAACCGCTTATTACGACGTAATCTTTCATACAAATAACTTAAATCCTTTAATTTCATAAATCAATGGTACGGAACCCTTTGTGCGTGAGTCCGACACGCACTTGGCCGGTTTTTTGTTACTGCTCTGCTCCTATTGGTCGTAGCGGGATGTTAGATAGCCTATGCCCTTTCTCAGGCTCTACCTATCTGTGTACCAAAATTTCATTACAATCGGTTCAGTAGTTTAGTTCAGACAGAGACACTTTCGCATTTAATATTAGTCAGTCCTACGAGTGATATTTTCGTTGAATGATGAGTACTGAGAACGTAATGTTGAAACGAATAAAACAAATACTTGGTTCATAATGCAAGCACCTGTCTCACTAGCATGCATCTAGCACGACAGTGTGGCTACCATGAGTTTTCATTACGAAGACTCGATCATCGATATCGACCGCGTTTGACTCAGCTATTGGCCCATTTCAAGGTTGTAAGAACTCTCAACCAATGAGAGCGTCAAACGCGCTCGATGCATATGATCGAGTCTCGTAATAAAAACTCATGGTAGCCACTCAGAAGACTGATGCGTGACACGCCTACATAGGAAACGGAGTCCTAATCCGAAGTACCTACATACGCAACACACGATCAATAGGCTATTTGACAGATTTATAATTTTTATCTTGAATTACTTGGTTGCGGTTAAGAAGTTCACCCAAAGTATTTTTTTTAATTTTAAATACGTATTTCGTAAGAAATATGCAAATAAAAATTCAAAATTCAAATAAGCCGCGAAAACGATATAATCAGCAATATGGCGTGCGCCTGGTAAGTGACGTCACAAGCGGTTTTCGGTTCTCAGTGGTGTTTGTTTTTAATTATTATTTGCTGTTGTTATCTAATAAAATGGTTTACAAGTGGTGTACTGTACTGGGTTGTACAAATAAATCGATAAAAACCCCCGAAAAACAGTTTATAAGTTTGCCGAAAACAAGCGTATGACGTCATCGCGACATTAGCCAATCCGGATCGTTTCACAATGTGTGGCGCGAGAAACAAAAAGCCAAACATATTTTTGTGTTTTGGATATAATAATTGCTATTATTTTTTATTAAAACTCTTGTAAATGATATAAAGAACCCTCATTTTATGCAATTAAAGCAAAAAATCACAAATAATTGAATACTGTCAAATAGCCTATTACAGTCAGAATAATTTTGAAGGATACGGCTCAATAACGTAAATAACGCAATAAATGTATAAAAATGAATTGTATAAAAGAAACTAAAGAAAGCCATTCCTTCTGTTAGTGTGTTTCGCAATTATCCCTCAGTATGTGAATGTTTTACATTTGGGGTTTATACATATTATTATAGGTTCACTCGCATTTCTCCAGTTATGTTAACGCCAGGTCCCGCTTAGTTGGAGGCAATCCCATTATTACACAAATTCAGACTTTTTGATGAAAATTTATGACAGCAGTCGTGTATAGGATGGGATCACTGGATTACGCCTTAGTACAGGCTACAGAGGTCTCACAATAAAATAAGGCATAACAGTAAAATTGGTCTTCAGGTGGTATTCATATTGACGGGCCACTGCAACGATTTGAACCGGCCTTCGTACAAAGTGTACCAGGAAGTCGCAGCAGCTAGTTCCGGACAAATATTCAACTTGAATAAAACCAATGTGCACATGGTGAGTACCTAATGCCTACTTATGATAACGTAACTCTACTACTTAGCTAGTATGCCCGGAGGAAAGGAAAGCAGAGGTGCTACGGCACGGCAACGAGGATCACAGGCACAGCTATTAGCGCTCCGATGAGCCCCACGAACGAGTTGTTGGTGACACAAAACGCAAGAGAAATTATCTCTTACGTTTTGCTGTCATGCTATAAACTTCGCTAAAAACTAAGGGCCAGATAATAATTTCCTCCATCAGGCATGAATGTTATTGTCATAACGAGTGTTACCCCAGTTTTTTGCGCACTAGAGTTTTAACCTTCAACTCAGTAACTATGGGCGTACCCAGCTTCTGGTCATGGGTTAAGTCAGGCCCTAGACAGGCCTAGAAGTCAATTTTTTTACAGTGGATAATCTTCTTGTGCTATAGTAGCACGTGTTTTTTTGGTAATTACACAATATATTTTGTCAGTGCGTGGTTTAATTCAAAATCGATACTTGAAAATACAGTGTGCAAATTCAACAGGGCGAACATGGGCTTATTTAAGTACGGACTACAGGTCAAGCTACCCTAAACTGTCAAATATTACTAATCAATTCTGAGCCTTAATTAATGCTTTAGCGATAAAGTAGAAAATTTAATAAAGAAATATGACAGATTGTAGTAGCTCAACGTGCTGTCGTCTGTAGATAAACATGGCCTTTAAAGTCACATACTTCCTACCCGAAAGTCAACGACGGTATACTTACTTTTCAGATGCTGGAATTCGTGAAGAGTTCCATAAAAGGCCGGATGGTGAACCTCGTTTCTGTTTCAAATCCGGCGGGATACAATTACACGCAAGAGGTAAGTACTTGTGAAATATATTCCCTTAGCTATTACTATATCTTACTAATAAATTAAATTGTTCGTTCGGTAAATATAAAGCGCTCTATACACCAAAGCTGCCGCGCCCGGTGGTATATGTCGGCAACATTTTGCTAGGTTGGCGGCTTCAGTCATTGCAAGTACCGCTACGCCAGCCGCCGGCAAGCCGCCGACGCGACCTGTCTGAGGGCAACACGCGCGGGCGTAGGTTGCCGACATGCTTCTTTCAACATAAGCCGCCGCGTTGTGTCGGCGAGCTGTGCCGGGCTTTGATGTGTGTAGTGTGTGAATAGCTGAAATGTGTGAATGACGATAAGTTTAAGAAGGCAGTGACTAAGGGGATGACGTCTAAAAGAGAATGAAGTATTGAAGAAAAATACATATTGCGCAACCCCAAATAAATTGAGATAAGCACAGGAGAATGAAGATAACAAAAAAAAAAGTTGCTCTACACTAGGAATTTCTCCTGTATCGTGCGTTTACAAACATATAACTCACATACACAAATTTAGCCAGACCCGGAAGAACTACTTGTAGGTATGACCTACAAGTAGTTCTTCCGGGTCTGGCTAAATTTACAAGGTACAAATATTTGCTCCGTACGGGAATCGAATCCGCGACACGCAATTCAGCAGTATAGCTTAACTAATGCGCTAACCGAGCAGTCGGTAAATGGAATATCAGAAACACTTTTACACTTCATGTTATAAAAAAAAAATAGCTAGATGAGTCAGCGTTTTTTGTTAGACTACTTTTGTTAAGAAAAGCCGAAACAAACATAAGAGAGATCTTCGTGAAGAAACCCGACAAGTTTTACAATCAAAAATCTCGAAGACATCTGAGACCTGGGCCTGTAGCCAATGTAACCAACCAATAACGAAAACGATTGACCACGCGACGCGATAAATGACGTGGTTAATCGTTTTCGTTATTAGTTGGTTTGGTATTCGATTTCGCTTCGCTACGAAGTGATGTTAGATTGGCTACAGGCCCTGATCACGTATCTGAGATCTAAGAACCCGCGTGGTGTATTGCGGCTAATTCTTTCGTACCAATCAGTGCCTATGTCTTAGCTGTAGGGAACTTTTAGGTCGATCATGGTAAGCGCATGGTAATGGAGGACGGCTGCACCGAATGAACTGTTTTCTAAAATGTTCGTAGGTAATAGTGTTTGTGTTTGGTTTTAAAATGTTCATAATGTGCGTAGTATTCTTTCAGATAAATGTTATTTGTTGGCTTGCTGTGGTGTAAAGTGCAGCAAGAATTGTAAGATAAATAAATAAATAAATAGGTTAGTACTAATAGTAACTCTGTGGTAAGAGCCCGAATTACAAGTTTAATGTACGGAAGACAGCAGGTTAAACTACCCGAAACTATCAAATATTTCTAATCAGCCTTAGGCCGCTGCCTCGAATTTTGCGGGCAGCGGGGCAGCGGGGCGGCGGCGCGGCGGCGGCGGCAGCGGGCGGGCAGCGAGCGGTGATCGAGCGTTAGGAATAAATTTGAATCAAAAAGATGTTGCAGCAATTGTTCACACATATCTCGTCGACACAAACGTGAACACAATACTACGCGGCTATAGTAACGCGCGATCTACCCGCTATTCGAGACGGGTCTTCGATGCCCGCTCGGCTCCCGCGCCGCCGCCGCCGCCGCCCCGCTGCCCGCAAGATTCGAGGCAGCGGCCTTAAGTCTTAATGCTTTAAAAATAAAGTTGAAAATCTACTAAAGAAATCTGACCGATTCTAGTAGCTTGATGCGTTATCGTCTGTGCCAACTTTTTGCAATGTATGTATATTTTATTTTACATTTTCATTTTAGTTTTTGCGTCTAGTCGTATGCTGCACTATATTATTTTATTTTAAGTATAATATATTTTTATTTATGTTGAAATGTTCAGTGTAATTGCACAGGTTGTCGTCTTTACCTCAACACCGGCTGCCGTTGAAATCCAAAGTCTCTGTTCCCCAGATCCCAGTGGACAGTACATTGGGTGAGGTGACAGTGTCTGTGTCCGGAGCCAAGCCGAAGATCACCGTGATAGACCCTAAGGGCGAGCAGCTCACTGGACCTCCCAAATTGATAACCACGCTTGACCTGTCCGAGATTATGGTGAGTCACCCACGTTGGAACTTGAATAACTACTAAGTTTATTTGTGTGATTGATTTATTTATCACACATTCATACTCTTTAATGAACTACACACTCATTTATATACTACACACTTAATCTCCACTCCTCAATGTAGTAACGTACCTAATAGTATCCTAAATAGTTTTGTTTCCCTGCAAAATCTTTTTAATTTTATTTCATCCATTCTAATTCATTAATTTTACAGATCATTTGCATAAAACAATAAATTATGGTTCTAATAATTAAGTGTGGAAGGCGCTGACGACTGTGACACAGTTTATAGGTACTAGTATAGTCGTCAACGTTACGTATGTATTCATTGATGATTTTGTACATAGACTAAGAGAAATTTTTAATTCTTGGAGTGATTAATATTCTATTATTATTATTTAAAAGTTTGAGATAAGTCCCCGTTTATACTTTGATTAGTAATAACGGGGACAGCTGCCCCTGTCTGCCAAGGGTAAGTCGATGACAACACTACAAGGTTACTTTGGCGCGTGACTACATTTGAACTAACGACGCCATTTTGATATTAATCCCATATCGATTTTCTAAAACCAGATAGTGAAAGTGATGCAACCGGAGCCAGGCAACTGGACTATCACAGTGGGTAGCGAAGAGGAACACTCAGTGAAGGTCGTCGGTCTGTCTAATGTAACGTTTACTCACGGCTTCTCAGTTCAAAAGCCCCGCAGCATGAAGGAGACAAGCTATAGGCCTCTAAAAGGTAAGCATATTTTGCAGTAGGTATCATCTGGAATCCTAATAGATGCATTGTAAATAACCCAAACAACCCCCATTCCTTTTAGAGTTTATGCGCGATGTAGACACCTTTTTAATATACAACGTTAATTTTTCTTTATACGAAACCTGAATATTATTTGTTCAGAACAAGCACTGAATCGATTCCAATCATTTTTACACCATCAACCATGTTATATTTTTTTTAACACCCTTGCTCGTAAAGCTGATGTAATCCCACCGGTTTTAAATATGTAAAGCTGGCCATAACAAACGCGTGTGTTATCAAAGCAAATAGTTAAGTTATAGTCCATACAAATTCCATAACAGCATTATTTGTCATTTCAAATAATTATGGAACTGATCGCCGCCGCGTGGCTCTAGCCAGTGAGCAGCGCGCTGTTCCATATTTGAAATGGCAAATAATAATACTAATGGCGGGAAAGCAACAGTGTGCATTCACAGATTGAGTTTATTTAAAATAACTGATGTCCTATTTGAAATAAACAAATTTGTATTTGTTTGTATTTAAATGAGTATTTGTAAAGAAAAAAACCAGTTTATTCGGTAATTTAAAAACTTGACTGCATGCTCTAGCATCTTTGCCAACATTTTCACGCAGCTACGGCAGAAAATAAACCTCGCGCCATTTTTCACAAATTTTCTTTTCTTTGTACTTGTATTCTGAATATCTTTTTTTCTGTTTCCTCGCAAGTGTGTTAATAAATGTCGTACGATATACGTGCGTATTGGTTATAACATGCTCGGCTCAATTACACCCTCGCCTTCGGCTCGGGCTGAAATTCCGCCTCGCATGTTATAACCATCATTACGCACTAATATCGTAATGTACTATTACCAAATACATTTAGATATTGTTGCAGTGTGGTTTTTTTATTTTGTGGTGTGGCACTAGTTAAGACTTTGTGTCAATTTCAAGTAAAATATAGAAATTCTTTGAAAGTTTTATTTCACAATAACGGCGGACATCGCCAATGACAGTTGGAAAAGATGGCCGCGTGAACCGTCTACGAGGAAGGTTTAAGGCAAAGTCATCATGTGGCCACTATGCTGCGATATTTCACTGTTCTTTATGAATTATTCAATGAATGCACTTTTTACTACATAAATCACGCACTTTTTTAAGTAAACGACACTATAAATAATTTAATAAACCAATGAAAAATGAGCTTGACACTCATCTGGGCTTTCCCGCCAACATCCTACCTATGTAATTCCTGCAGTGCGCGCCACGCAGCTTACGGTAGATCATAGTACTGCGCACGCACGCGAAACTGCTGACCCCCACAGCGTTGACCATATTTTTGTTGGGACAGCCAAGTAGGACAACAAACTCATAACTTTGTGGTTTTTCATAATAACTTTTTGAAATTTTGTACATAGATTCTTTATTTAAAAATATTGGACACGTGTTACACGTGTCGTTAAACAAAAACCATGTTGTATATTAATGAAACTCGATAAAGTTTAGCAAGTGTGTATTTGATCATTGTATGTACGAGCGATAGCGGAAGAATACTCGTACACTTGTACCACACAAGGTAACCAACGCTGGTTTGCAACATGGAGTAGAGTAATATTACACCACATTTAGATTACCACTTAAATCAAACTCCTGTCATAGACATCCTCTAGACTCTAGATACTAGTGTTGTCCTTTTAGATATTCAATGAGAACCACAAGAGTTCTGTGGTTCAAAAGGAAAAACGGATCCCTAAGGGTTCCTGCACACAAAACTTCTAATGTACTCTTTTTAATGTCATCCTTATGCCTGCGAAATAGATTTCAAAATGGGTAAACAGATTGTTTTGAAAATGTTTGTTTTAATGTTTAATATTTTTCCGGAGTTTAGTGCTTTCTTTATTCGTATTAAAAATAAAAATTTAAAATAATGGTTTGTTTTAAGGTACATATAACCACATGATGATATCTTTATCCCCGCCGAACGCGACCGCTAGCATACAGTACGCAGAAGTACTTACTCTGTCGGGTCGCACGCTATTCGAGTTGCCGCTCAAGCAGACAGATACCAACGTGTATGTCGCTGACCCGTTCGTGCCGCCAGATGAGTTCTTTTATATTGCTGTGAGTTAATTAAATATTCATCCTTACTTTATGTCTGTCGTCATCTTGTCGGAAAATATCGAAGTTTAGCCATATCAGCAGTTTGGGATTAACGCTGAGATAATGAAGATGATGATCATCATCATCATCCCAGCGTTAATCCCAGTCACATCCGAAGCCTTTTCAGCTTTGGAGTCTGGGGTCCGCTTTTACAAGTCTAACTGCTGATTTTGGCTAAACTTCGATATTTTCCGACAAGATGACGTGAAGCGACTGCCGTCTAACCTCCACAACCCGTAACGACTGCCACTAGATGTTCGTATGGCAACCGGGACCAACGGCTTAACGTGCTTTCCGAGGCACGACCAGACCAGTGCAAATATTCATATTCATGCATACAAATATTTGCACAGTGCGGGGATCGAACCCGCGCCACCTTGCGCAGCGGCCGCGTCCGCTATCGCTACGCCACGGAGGCTGTCGGATGATGATGAAGATGATGATGATGAGACATAATCTTTCCTTGTCTTTTTCCAATGTTGGGGTCAACTCCCAGTCTCACTGGATGCAGCTAAATATTAATATTTTACACGAATCTACTTCCTATCTGACCTCCACAATCCAGTTACGGGATAATCCATACTAATATTATAAATGCGAAAGTAACTCTGTCTGTCTGTCTGTCTGTCTGTCTGTCTGTCTGTCTGTCTGTCTGTCTGTCTGTCTGTCTGTCTGTCTGTTACGCTTTCCCGCCTAAACCTCTCAACCGATTTTGATGAAATTTGGTACAGACAATCTTTGGACCCTGAGAAAAAACATAGGCTATCTGTTATCCCGGAAAAATTTGATATTCCCGAGGGAAATCTAAAAAGCGCGATATAACCGAACACCACGCGGGCGAAGACGCGGGCGGAAAGCACACAATCTTTAGACCCTGAGAAAGGACATAGGCTACCTTTTATCCCGGAAAAATTTGATGTTCCCGAGGGAAATCTAAAAAGCGCGATATAACCGAAATTTACGCGGGCGAAGCCGCGGGCGGAAAGCTAGTACCTTCATAAGACTTGTTTTCAGTCACAACTCTCTCTCTCACAAAAGAAAACACATTTATTTAGCACATACAAAAAGACATACATACATCTAAAATAAACATGCAACAGATTAAAATTTAATAAAAAGTATAGTCCGATGTAGGAAAACAGCAGGAAAGTATGCCTCGCAGGTTCACCAAAAAGGCTCAGTTCAGCAAAAATGACAAACAATTAACGTCTGACGCAGATTTTCAACTGAACCTGATGTGTGAGGCCTATGTCCCAACATTTTGTATACATCATTAGCTGATTTACCATTACAAACTTAAAAAAATGTTTCGACAATTTCCAGATTAATGGTCAAGATCAACACAAACAAGATTTAAAGAGGATCGGAGCGACTGCTATCCAGGCACAACTGCCAGGTAAATATGCGATTTAATTTTTCCCACGATAATTTAGACGGACTGTTGAGCCTTACCCTAAATAAATTTAACTTCTTTCTTTCTTCCCTTTTTCTTTCTTTCTTTCCTTCCTTCTTTCCTTATTTCTTTCTTTCTTTCTTTTCTTTTCTTTCTTCCTTCCTCTATTTCTTCCTTCCTTCTTTCTTTCTTCCCTTTTCTTTCTTTCTTCCTTCCTTCCTCTATTTCTTTCTTCCTTCTTTCTTTCTTTTCTTCTTTCTTTCGGAAATATTTGTTCCGTGGGGGAACCGAAATCGCGACACGTAACGCAGCAGTCAATACCTTAACCACTGCGCTGTGCCTGTCCCGTGTGGGCAGCCAAGAGACTAGATCCCGGCGGCAAGAGCGTCAAAGACGAAAGGAGGGGAAGGCCGCTAGGTTTTTATATACAACGTTCACAGTGTTTCTGTAGTGTAACTAGTATCAGCATAGCACCCGTGCGAAGCCGGGGCAGGTCACTAGTATAGTATATTTTTTCCTAACACAGTTAGAAGACTCTATTCTATTCTATTCTATTTTATCACGTTGTCTTTCGTTATACGTGTAAGTTATTATTCAATTTTTTTTTCAGATGTTCCTTATCTAACAGCACATCGAAAGGTAAGAATGAACTAGTTTGATTGCTTCTACTTTAATAATATTATTTTTTTAAGGCAATGACTCCCAAAATGAAGTATGCTCATATCTTGGGTAGTCGGCGGTCGGCCGTTTTAAATGTCAATATATGTATACTTACATATCACCGCCTTTTTGAATTTATTTGTTCAGAATCGTGAACAAATAAATTCAAACATCGTGTTTATTCGTATTACGTATAGTGAATGTTTAATTTAACAAGTACATCCATTGTTATTGAAGTCGTGGTAGTCTAGTGGTTATAACACCAGCCTCTCAAGTATGAGTGCGCGGGTTCGATTCCAGGTCAGGCAAGTACCAATGTAACTTTTCTAAAGTTATATGTACTTTCTAAGTACCTATATCTTGGACACCAATGACTGAAGGTGAAGGAAAACATCTTGAGGAAACCTGGACTCTAAGTCTGAAATCGCCAACCCGCATTGAGGAAGCGTGGTGATTACGCTCAATCCTTCTCTGTATGAGAGGAGACCTGTGCCCAGCAGTGGGATGATAAAAAGGTTGATGATGACGATTTTCATTGTTATTTTTTAAATTTGTTATACAAATTCTCGGAGAACGAAGACCTTAACGTTTTTGGAATAAGTTTTTTTTTCTTTATTTTGTAGATATTGAATGATTAAATTTGTTTGAATACATATGTATATATTTTAAAATATAGTATCGATGAGCTAGTATCCCATAACACAAATCTCGAACTTACTTTGGGGCTAGAACTCAATTTGTGTGATTTGTCGGTACCTATATATTTATATTTATTTATTTAATGGAGAAGGGGAATTGAGAAGGTGTATGCACTATATGTAATTCTATTTTCTATTGACCTTCTATAGACAGATATATTTTACAGATAGAAGCCCATCCTCATTCGCGCGTAGTACTGTCGTGCAATGTGGAAAGTTTGGTGCCGGTCACTGCCTCGTGGACCAAGGACGCGTCCAGGATACAGAAGCAGATATCTAGCTTGTGAGATTTACACTTTTTTTTATTAATCAATCAATATTTATATTTATGTAATTGTATAAACATATACTGAGGAGTTTTTTCCGCCACTTCTTCCAAGCGAAGGCACTAGGGCGGCCGTTTTGGGGCACTGTCTTATGTAATATTGGTCTTCAAAAAGTGCTAATTCTCAGCCTATTTTGAATAAATGACTTTATATTTTGACTAGTCTATGTATAGTCGTCAAAGTTATCTCTTATAAACATGTATTATTCATTGCCCTAATTTTATACATAGACTAAGAGAAATTTGTAATTCTTGGAGTGATCAATAAACTATTATATTATGATTTGTTTATTTATGGCAATAGGCAATTTGGTTCTAAAAACTGTCGAAAAATTGTAATGAAAACGTCGCAAGGATCGTGTCGTGATGTATAAACTAAATTGTAAACTATCAACTCAAATAAACTCACTACTCAACTCTACTCTAACTCTATAAACTTCATTGAAAATTGGGCTATCACATGAAAAAACATGCAAATTCAGCTGATATTTCCGGAGATCACCCCTATATTTAACAACAAACAAATTTAACCTCTTTATAATTAGTATACATAAATTCTTTAAATTATTGTTTTCTTTCCAGACAAACCACGTCTATAGACTATGTGATTGAAAACTTGAACGAGGAACACGTTGGGACCTACAGATGCGTCGCGCACAACGTGGCCGGGGTTAGCAAGACAGCCACCGAACTTAAGCTTATAGGTATAGATAATTTCTGTTTTAAAAAAAAAGGAAACGTTGCCCCACTTCTGCTGATCAATTATGTAAAAAGTTTTATTCACCGTAGTTTCTAAGTTCACCGTAAAAAGTTTTTTTTTTTTTAATATTATAAACTAGTGACGACTGATGGTACGCAGTCATGCAATTGTTATTGGTAAAGCGCGCTAGTTTATTAAAAGCCTATTCACTCTAGCCTTGAACATACTTAAATTGTAATCAGACGGAAAGACGCCCAACATATTGTTCGTCCTTCGATGTACGCGGTTTAAAAGACGAAGTGAAATGCTTCGTCCGGATCGTTATGGTGTCAGAAGCGTAAGAGTGAATACTCGCCGTACGATACGACGCGACGGGTCGTCCGATGATGGCGGAATTAAGTCATGCTGTTCACACACACTTTGAAGACGCGGACACCGCGGCGGCATAGAATAAAGAGGGGAAGTAGGTTATCTGCGACCCAATCCGCGATTTAATTGCCTACTGTCTTAGGGTTGACGACTGTCCGCGCTTCGTCGGTTACGGTTGTCGCCCAAACCGCTAACAAATATTTATAGACTAAGAGCTTATGTTTAAATTATTTGCTTAGTATTTAGTTTACATATACTAGGCAGTTTTTTTTTGTAATTTTTATTTTTAGTTTTGTACACATAAAGAACCATATTTATTTTTATTTTTAATTAATACAAATATAAATAATACAAACATACCATCTATTGAATCACACATTTAATACAAAATTACAAATTAGCTACAGAAAAATACCTACTTTCTTCGGTTTCGACTATTACGAAACGCGTTGTTATTAAACTTTAATGTGTAATATATCCGTATCCTTGTAAATAACTTTTAGAAATATAATTTGAAAAATATAAGTCTTTTATTTGTTCATAAATAGACATACCAACTTTGCAGTTTATGTGATCATTTTTTAAAAGCTAATGTGCCGAAAAGCCGTGACGCGCGAACCTCGTTCCGTGCTAGCCGCGACTAGCGCAGTCATAGGCACTCTAATATTGTGTTTAGGTGTGCGTGCGGCGACGCATAGATACTATGGCGCAAACATACAAGCCGCGCGCGGTCCGTTTGTATGAAGATAACGTACTTCCCTCTCTTTATTCTATGGCGGCGGCGCGGCGTCGACTACGGGACCGGGACCGGCTACAGATGCTTCATTCATTCATTGAATCGTCCGACACGATCGCGCGCAGACATCGAAGTGTATGTGAACACATGCAATTCCCGCGCCCATTCCAAAATGTCCTCCAAGTGTAAATTCCTGGCATTAGTTGGAATGACAGCTCAAGTTAAGTTTTTTAGGGTGAGATGATTGCAGCCTATAAAACAACGTGCTTACTAAAATTTTAAGTCACATACGCAAATAGCGAGACCTGCAACAGCCATCTGTAGGCCTTACAAATATTTTCCCCATGTGTGAATTGAAACCGTGACAAGCAGAGCAGTGGTCGATTGCTCAGTCATTGCGCAGACCGTATCGTCCTTTGTCCAGCAATGGAGGTTTTTCGGAACCGAAACGAAGAGACAGTGTCAGTTTACATATTTATGTGTCAATTGGTTGTGTTTCAGTGGAACCCCCAGAAGTAACGATAAAGCCTGGCAACAGTACGGTGGAGATTGGCGACAACGTCACAATATCATGCACTGTGCACAGTGAGGCACTGCTGTTAGAGAACCAACTGCTCTACAACGGCACACAGACACGTTATGGTATGTATGAACTAGCTGCGCCTCTCGACATCACTTGCTTGAGCTTTGATCCCTCGGGCATATCCGGTATATCCCATAAACCATATGTTAATCTTGATTATATACCACCTGTGTGCCAAACTTCATCCAAATCCGTTCGATAATTTTTGCGTGACAGGGTAACAAATTGTTTGTTTTTTTTTTTTTTTTTTATCTGGTTAGACTGTAAGCTGATTCCAACACAGTTGGGAAAAAACTCAGCAGATTATGAATAAGAACATAAGTATTTGATTTTGTTTTGCTATTTGACTATACCATGTTGTCCTGTTTGTAGCTATAGATATAAACAAGGAGCCGAATATTGAAGGAGTGTATACGTTTAATAAAACTGTACAAGTCAGTGAAAAAGACGTCGGAGTGTATTCCTGTGTCGCTGCCAATAGAGGTACGTACGAGATATCTACTATTATTACTACCAAGCTCAAAACCTCACACGAAGGCTCAAAGTCACACAAAGGACTATGAAAAGGGCTATTCTCCGAGTTTTTCTGCGCGATCGAATCAGAAATGAGGAGATCCGCTAAAGAAGTAAAGTCACCGACATAGCTCTTTGAGTCGTTAAAATTACCCGGCAGTGGGCGGGGCAAATTGCTTGGAGAACCAATGACCGATGGCGCAGTAAGGTTCTGGAGTGGCGGCCACGTACCGGAAGATGCAGCGTAGGTATGCCCGCAACAAGGTGAACCGACGACCTAGTGAAGGTCGCGGGAAACCGCTGGATGCGGGAGGCGCAGGACCGGTCATCGTGGAGATCCTTGGGGAAGGCCTATGTCTAGCAGTGGACGTCTTTCGGCTGAAATGATGATGATGAAAATAAACACAATAATTAAAATTTCGTAATCGATATTAGAACAGCAGCATGTCTAACACAGCTATACCGGACATAAGGGCGGTCGGACATAAGAATAATCCAGCCTATTCTATAGAAAGTGAGACTTAGGGGCAGTCCAGCCTGTTGCAAACAAGGTCGGACATAAGGGCAGTCCTGCCTGTTGCAAACAAGGTCGGACATGAAGGCAGTCCAGCCTGTTGCGTACAAGGTCGGCAATAAGAGCACTCCAGCCTGTGGCTTACATGGCCGGACATAAGAGCAACCGGGCCGTTGCATACAAGGTCGGACATGAAGGCAGTCCAGCCTGTTGCATACATGGTCGGACATAAGGGCAGTCCAGCTTGTTGCATACAAGTTCGGATATAAGAGCAGTCCGGACCGTTGCATACAAGGTCGGACATAAGGGCAGTCCAGCTTGTTGCATACAAGGTTGGACATAAGGACAGTCCAGCCTGTTGCATACATGGTGAGTTTTGGAACTGAGATTGAAAAGGAGGGCCTTTTCAATCGCAGTACCCACGCCATATAAATTACCATTTGATTAAATAAATCCTTAAAAATAACTACATATACTGCTTTATTTCTAGGAGGAAAAGCAAATCAAACCACACGCATACAAGCAAAACAAAACCCAACGGCCCACATATTAGGCCCCCACACGCTATCAAAGCATGTAAACTCAGACTTCCAACTCGTGTGTACCGTGGAGAATGCGGCATCAGTCGTCTGGACCGCGCCTAACGGGAACGTGGTGTCGTCACGTGACGTCATCGGGACCTCCAACGATGTGTTGGATGTGAAGAATGTTACTGAAGATGGCGATTGGACGTGTTCGGCAAATAGAGGGAAACGTAAAGGTAAGTACAATTTTTATGACATTACATTGAGCGTTAGGAAAAAACGGTGACACTGGTATGAGTGAAGGAGATGAAGCTCTACAAAACAGAATTTGGTTTTAAACCCTGCTTTGCATTGTTAAAAAGGTACTTTTGCCTTATCAACAGAGCATTGGTGATGTATGGTACATGGTAGATGTTTTCGCACAAAGGCACAATGGCGGACTTAGGCATTCTCTACCAGTCAACCAAGAGTGCTGGAGAGATTGGATGGCAGGTGAATTAGTTGATTAAAACAATGATAAAAAAATACTCTTTAAATCCAGCCACACAAATAATGACAACAAAACTAAACTATGCACGGAAACATCGTGCCGAAATCGGGATATCCTTTTTAACCTTTTTTTACTTATCACGTCTTGATGTCTGACGTGACGGATGTCCTCACGGTGGGTGACGGCTTCCCCGAGTACGGAGAGCCATGTCGAACTACTACCAAATAAAACTCCAGTCTTCCTTACAGTACCATAAGTCGGGGGCTGGGCGATATTAGTACATTCGTCGCACTTCCGACTAATATTTAATGACATCTACCAATCCAGGGCCGTATTAGGGATCGAAACCTATGCGGTGACAAAGGAGACGCCTGTGTCCCAGTTGTTGTTTAGAACATATCAAGAACCGGGTACCAAAAACCTTATGCGGGAACAGCTCAATAGTGTTGACCTGACGAAAATCTCTTCTCCTTTTAGGTGATCCAGCACCTTTCTAATGGTGGCCATCAACGATTTTAATGCTTAATATCTCATCAAGAATAACTTGCTATGTACCTATGTCATAGTCGCCAATTTGATCTAGCAACCGATTTCTTTTCTGTATTCAGAACTTAGCTTTGTTCCCTACCTAACATCTGGATGGAGAGACGGTTCGATCCAGTTAGGAATATTGGATTAAAAAGTTTCCTGTGTTATTCCTGATTATGAACTATTTGTGTGCTAAATCTCATCATAATTCATTCAGGAGTTTTCATATACATACACACAACCTCTCAAACTTTCGCATTTATAATATTTGTAGTAAGTAGGATACTGTAGCTAGGATTATTTTACTCACAATAAACTGCTTTTGTTTGTGCCTCTATCAAAATCTTCCAGCAGAAGACGTCGTTCGACTGAATATGATGAGATGATAAATACAACTGAGCAAATTATTCCAGGTTCAGATGCCGTTACAGTGTCAGTACTAATAAAACCCGTTGTGAGTATCATCGGGTCTAGGAACATCAGCATAGTGCAGGGCTCTGTGATCGAGGTGACGTGTCAGGTACGCGCCAAGCCGCCGCCCAGGATACTGTGGCATCGTGAAACTGACACCTTCTTGAGTAATTCTGTGAGTGTGCTGCATTGTTATACCAAAAACTTGTTTTAAACTAGAACATTAGACCTATTCTGAAAAGCCAAGCGTCAAGCCGCCAAGCGATTCGTCGTGTTCTGGCATGATGTCTGGTAAAGCCGTTAGGAGGACGGGTCTGAACAGTTGTGTTGCAATGTATGCCGGGTACGATGCACCAAATGTTGTTGCGTCGAGTGTTTGGTCGTGGAGGGTCTCCAGATCAATCTCCTTCTGGTGCAGCATCGTTGGTCGTGTTGTTGGGTTTAACATTGCATCACCTCGCTCAACTGCCGTCTTCCTTCCTATTCACTCAGTTTTTTTGAGTGAATAGGCTCTTAATAAACTAGCGCACTTTACCATCAACGATTGCATCACTGCTTACCATTAGGCGAGATTGCAGTCAAGCACTAGTTTATAATTATAATTTAAAAAAAAAACGAAGTAGTAACGTAGTAATTGGGTGTGTTTATTATACAATCGAGCAATCTCATGTCATGAAATCTCATGGAACTAAACATAAGAATACATGTGATATCTACCAACCCTCACTGGATCCGCATAGTGGCTTGTGGCCCACTCTCAGAGAGAAGAGGCCTTTGTCCCAACATTATAAACTTAGTATGTGTATGTACAAACGACAGCAGATCAAGCTAATCGAAACTGTCAAATATACCCAATCAACCTTGAGCCTTAATGCTTTCGCGAATAATTTGAAAATCTAAAATAATTTGACAGATTGCAGTAACTTGATGTACTGTCGTGTGTACATATACTTGCATAAATATTAAGTATGGTTTAACAGGTTTTTTGTTTATTAATTTAGTCCATTGCTTTTATTTCTCCTCTGAGAAAACTTACAGCAGCAAGCGAAGTTTGACTTTATCGATCGTCTCGTGCGCAACTAAGTAAAGTTCTCAACATTCACAAAGTTAAAACACGTCCAAAATTACAGCTAATCCTAAAATAATTGGGATCCAGATAGGGCTAGACAGAATGATGAAATATTGTTTACTGCTTCCAGATAAGTGAGGTGAAACCGAACGTATACCGCAGTGTTTTAAAACTGAACTCTAGCGCAGAAGCCGTCAACGCTACATACTTCTGTTTTGGGGAGAACTCGGAAGGAATTCACCAGGACAGCCTCGTTGTCAACGTGCGGAAAAAAATGAGGCTGCGGCAAGGGTTTGCAGGTTACAACAACTTGTTATTTTGATTCCGTAATATATAGAACAAGAGACTTAAAAGATTTGTGGCATATTGATTTTTTTTTTTTCAAAATGGTAGCCACATTCGTATTAATAAACATAGCTGACATCGGCGAACAAAAAACATGACAAGATCAATAAAATTAAACAACTTCTGAGAATTACGTAAACGAAATCCCCATTAACACTTTACCCAACTGGGCCACTTAATACAACTCTAAGGTCCCACTGCAATCGCTTTTTTACTATCGATGTGGTTATTCTCGTGGATGTCCACCGCCTTGGGGTCTGTCATATTTTTATCGTCTACTGCGCATTGGGTACTGCAGCTACCCACGTCCAGTATGGGGGAGTGAGGCCCCCCGTTACGTCTTAGAGACATGCGTATGAACCACTCAGCGCTGCAAACACTAGTCCAACGTGGTCATTAAACACAAATATCATATATTTTCCAGACCAATCCGTGCAACTGTACTATCAACTGGAACTACATTGTGTCGTAGACTCCTACCCCCAGCCGCGCGTTTCTTGGTACCACAACGGTACTCAACTAGCCACTGGTACCAACGTGGAAATATCTGAAGACAATTCTACTGTGTATTTAAAGAGAATCGACTTTACTGATTTGGGGCTGTATGTGTGTGAAGCAGACAATGGGTACGAGAATTTGACTGTAGAAGGCACTGTTAGTGTGACTGGACTGGGTAAGTTATTTATGCATTTATAAAATTACTAACTTTCCGCCCGCGGCTTCGCCCGCGTGGAGTTCGGTTATATCGCGCTTTTTAGATTTCCCTCGGGAACATCATTTTTTCCG
Organism: Sesamia nonagrioides; assembly: GCA_017933935.1. NCBI lineage: Eukaryota > Metazoa > Arthropoda > Insecta > Lepidoptera > Noctuidae > Sesamia > Sesamia nonagrioides. Next base: position 80,636 of record JADWQK010000922.1, read on the forward strand.
GGATAGAAGGTAGCCTATGTTCTTTCTCAGGGTCTAAAGATTGTGCCAAATTTCATCAAAATCGGTTGAGAGGTTTAAGCGGGAAAGCGTAACAGACAGACAGACCGACAGACAGACAGAGTTACTTTCGCATTTATAATATTAGTATGGATTTTAGTAAAAGCGCGCAGTTGTGCACATCCCCATCCTATTTCATTTTAAATGAATACCAACTTTATTCAATGAAAATTGAGATTAGTGCGACGAGCACTTTTCAAAAAGTTCTTCATATTCTTCTTCTCAGCCTATAGAAGTCCACTGCTGGACAAAGGCCTCTTTCAAGGCTTTCATTGCATTGTGGGACATTACCATAATCCCTACGCTTAGCAGGCGGGTTGGGGATCGCAGCATAATTTGTTATTCCACAGGAGAAGCGCTGCTGCCCGCTTGTGAGAGTGGTGAGAGTTTTTTTAGTTGCCTCTTACGACACCCACGGAGGATATGGGTTGGTACTATTCTATGGCCGGTACCACACGGCAATGCCCGGTTAGCGTAACTGAACTTTATTATATAGGAAATAAAGTAGTTTTTAGTTAATTCGTATTTGTTTGCATTTTTAGCATACAAATCGCAAAAGCAGATTAGATGAGTATTTTCTCTTTCAGCATCCCCAGTGTTATCTAAGGAGCCAGCAACATTAACGGCGCGTGCAGGACGCCCTACTATAATCACATGTAGGTGAGATTCTGTACCCTTGTAACTTACTTCTTCCATGCTTTGTGTTTAACATTGTCATAACTGTGACGATTGTGAGTACTTTTATAGTTAATAATGTGATTATTGTTAGGTGGTGGGTAGATTAAGAACTTTTGTAAATATACCAGTCTGTTAATAACTCCGGTCTTTCATTGACACTACAATAACCACCGCCACTGCTGGGCATACATAGTCATTAGTCAGCCTGTAAAATTCCCAGTGCTGGGCATACATAGTCATTAGTCAGCCTGTAAAATTCCCACTGCTGGGCATACATAGTCATTAGTCAGCCTGCTAGTCAGTTTTAGCTGACCCTTATTATGGAACAAGGGATTATATAATAAATACAATTACATATAATGGAATTAGGGACTTATATTCTTTATTTTTAAGTTTTTTTTATTTTTTATTTCTAGGGTCCTCCAAGGCAACCCAGAGCCAACAATATCATGGCAGCACAGACTTGGGTCTGCCAAAGACTTCAGTTCTCTCTCTAAAGGTGTGATAATGAATGATAATGAGCTCAGTATATCAGATACCACAGAAGACCATGTAGGTCTTTACCGCTGTATAGCCGTGAATGTCATAGGGAGGGACCAATATGAAGTCAGTTTAACGGTTCAATGTAAGTACAAATGTTTTTATGTAACGCGTCCGCCATTATTATTAAATTTTAAAAATTAAAATGGTGGCTCTGTATTCCATATAGTTATGTCATCATCATCATCTCAGCGTTAATCCCAGTCGCATCCGACGCTTTTTTTCAGCTTTAGAGTCTGGGATCCGCTTTACCAGTCTAACTGCTGATTTTAGGTAAACTTTGATATTTTCCGTGAAGCGACTGCCGTCTGACCTCCACAATCCGAAGGCGATATCTAAGCATTGCCGTTAGACTAATTGTTGGATTTTTGAGGGCTCCAACAACCCGTAACAACTGCCATTAGATGTTCGTATGGCAACCGGGACCCTTTCCGAGGCACGACCAGACCAGTGCAAATATTCATATTCATGCATACAAATAGTTGCACTGCGCGGGGATCGAACCCGCGGCTCCTTGCGCAGCGGCCGCGTTTGCTACCGCTACGTCACGGAGGCTATTCTATATAGTTATGTAATAAACATTATAAGATGAAAGTCACCAAACCACGTAAAGTGTCAACTTTGAACGGCAATATTTCGGAATCGTGAACAATGAAATATGTATATTTTTCATTTGCTTTCATGTCAGAAATCGATTCAAATAACATGTGAAGCGAACATTTTGAAAAAAAAAACAGTTGGCGCGTCAATAGATATATCAAAATCTCAAACACAAGCAAATCGTTAGATAAGGTTCCGTAGGTCAGGGTTGCGGGTTGGTTAAAAAAGAAACCATGGCTCTGGCCTACAGGCAAGTGAAGGAATACGGGTGGGTTTTAGTCAGATAAAGTCTGACACGCCCTTCCGCTCCGCCCAGAGCGGGAGAGGTCATTTGATGATTTCCAATCTCAAACAAAAAAAAAAGTTCTTCCTGTCACTTTTTTGTCTTATGAAGTGTAGCGAAGACATATTTAGAAGAATATCATTGTAACCCCATGGACAACTACTGTTATTCAGACCTGTTCAGTTTTTGTCCATCGAAAACAATGATATTGCATGAACCCATCCATACAAAATTGTTGTTTTCTATGAAGAAAAGTTGAACAGAGGATAAGTATAGTTAGTCCCTAAAACTTCGGTTTTCTAGAAAAGCTGTGGCCTCTATACAGCTGCTGCAGTGACAACTGCTTCTTTTTAACCAAAATCGTCGTCAAAACTATCGCTTGAGAATTCTCAGAAAATAAATACCTACATTATTTTCAGATCCTCCACGTTTGGACAAACATATAGACGGGGATGACAAACCTCGACAAATAAAGATAGGAGAAACAGTAACGTTTTCCTGCGAAGTGGTTGGCTTTCCACCGCCCATAACAGTATGGACTAAGGATACACACCCACTCGTGTTCACTGCTAACTTGTAAGTTCTATAACTAGTTTTAAATTCGTCCATAAATAGTCCTCATCCATCTTGTCCCTTGCTCTGTAATGACTCCCTAGCTTCAATTCATTGAGTTGATTCGTAACACACTCTCAGTAGCAATGGGTTTCATTTTGACAGTTCAACAACATTCATTGCGTTATTTACGTTATTGAGCAGACAGATTTTCGAGCATATGGAGCAATAGATTAGCTTATGCTATTAGGGTGCTGATTACGTAAAGAAAGAAAGAAAGACACATACTATTACTCTCAATTTAGAAAAAATCTTTCAAATCCATTGCATCATATGTTTGAAAAAAGAATCTGTTCAACAACGTAAATAACGCAATGAATATTGTTGAATTGTCAAAATGAATTTCATTGTTACTGATAGTGTGATAGGCATTTACCCTGCCGGTTAAGCAGACAACAAACTCATACTCCCTCTACTCTTGTATTATGACTTCTTTTTCTATAGTCGTCTTTCATAAGACGGCCATTTTGGTGTGATGATAATAGGCGCCATTTTTGAAGTATACACTTATGTCAAATAGATGAAACACCCATATTGACTCTGTCCATTGCAGTGCACAAAAAACTGAAATATTATATGCATTTATTATCACTGTACAGACGCATGCACATCAGGCTACTACAATCTGCAGATTTCTGAATTAAATTTTCAATCTTATCTCTAAAGCACTAAGGCTCATGGTTAATTGGGAATATTTGGCAGTTTCGGGTCGCTTGACCTGTTGTCGTCCGTACCAATTTATACCATTGTATACACTATACATATGTATGTATATCCCGCTGTAACGATCACGGTGTCGGATCGGTCATGCTTACGCGACTTCAATGCTTTTTCCCCAACCAACAAAAATGCTCAACTTCAAAAATTAATTAAACTTGTAAGTGGTTAATACATGTTTGTTTTACACAGAATTCTGGCTAACGACAGCAAGTTACTCATAAAGAAGGCCACGGCATACGACTCCGGGACTTACACGTGCAATGCAACAAGCACGATTGGTTCCACACACAAAAACTTTACACTAATAGTATACGGTAAACAAATAAAAAAATAATAATTTCAATGCGTATAAAATGGGGTTTTCATCATCATTATCAAATTTTTATCATCCTACTGCTGGGCCCAGCGGCCTAATCGGCGAACACATTTTTGTCAAATCATTGCTACTAGTTGGGATCCTTTGACTAGTTGGGTTTGTTCGACCGCAGTTGAAATTATTTTACCGTAAAATAATACATTTTCAAAATAGTTTGACAAAAATGTGTTCGCCGATTAAGCTGCAGGCCTCCCCTCATACAGAGAAGGATTGAGCGTAATCACCACGCTTGCTCACTGCGGGTTGGCGATTTCAGACTTATAACGTCCAGGTTTCCTCAAGACGTTTTCCTTCACTTTTTTATTTATCAGTCATTGGTGTCTAAGATATACTTAGAAAGTGCGTGTAACCTAGAAAAGTTACATTGGTAGTTACATTGCCTGACCTGGAATCGAACCCGTACACTCATACTTGAAAAGCTGATGTCTTAACCATTAGGCCACTGCGACTTTATATACAACTTAAAAATGACTTTGAAGACTTTTACTTTTTTTTTCTCTTTATTTAGTTTAGGGACTTTTACACGAATGTGTATGCCAGTCCCATCGTAACGACTTTATATACTTAAATAAGGTTTTATATACATTGAAATAATTAAGTTTTATATTATTCTTACAATGACATAGGCGCCATCTTCACAAACTAAATTGAAATCCAGTGCATCATTTTCTTTTTACTTCATAAAGTTTTCTTAAAAGTTGAGATGCGGCTGCTACTTACTAACGATAACTTTACCTTAATGAGATTATCTCTGTAATTCTTACTAATATTATCGCTTACTAACAATGGCGTCGAGTCCCTTGTCCACAAACTAAACAAAATTTAAGTTCAGTGCATCTTCTTCTTTCTAATTTATTAAGAAAAGGACAAAATATAAAATATTAGTTTAGTCCTGTCAAATTAAGATATTCCATAGACAGTTTAGACGCAGTTAAAAACATGGCGTTGTACCGTAAAGTAAGCACCTATTCTATTATTTAAGACGACGTCAGCGACGGCGGAGAAATAGGATCGTCACCATCTAGGTGTGGGCTCCATTTAGTAATTGGCGTTTAGTATAGAAGCACGAAGTGTAAATATGCCCTCCAATCTTGACAATAACAAGTTAAATAGGGAAACCGACAGTTTCGCCCCTGAGAAGTGCCCTGGACCGTGTCTCAAAGCGAAATCACCGTTTGACAATCCCCACTTTCCAAAATGACTCTGTCGACGTACCGCCATTACAAAATAACGTCACAGCGTTGGCCCCACTACTACATAAATCAAATTAGCAACTTTTATTAAAATGATATCTTTATCCACGACATATAAATTATTATGAATGTGAAGACTCATTTTTTGTTTTTTTTTTATTTTTTATGGTCTTAGTTTCAGTAATTCATGTGATCTATCCCAACGTCCTCTCTTTCCTTTAAGTTCCATAGGTTCCGTGTTCAGATGCATAGAGCATGATTTCTCATAAAGGCTTGCACGTACTGGACAGGTCCTTTCAATCTATGTAGTTCTTTCCTCAAAAGACCATTTCAGACTCTCGATCTACATGGTCTTCATATGATCTGATTAAGATTGTCTTTTTTATATAAATTATAAACTAGTACTTGACCGCAATCCCGCCTGATGGTAAACAGAGATGCAATCCTTGATGGTAGAGCGCGCTACTTTATTAAGCTTATTCACCCAAAAAAAACTGAGTAAATAGGAAGGAAGACGGCAGTTGAGCGAGGTGCTGCAATGTTAAATCCAACTACACCACCAACGATGTTGCGCCAGAGAGAGATTGATGCCGGCACGGCATCTTACCCGACATTCATCGCAACACAACTGCTCAGACCCGTCCTCCGTACGGCTTCACCAAACATCATGCCAGAACACGACGAATCGCTGGCGGCAAGACTTTGTCTGGTGGGTGATAACTTCTGCCGATAGCCGATGTTACGGCCTACCACCGACTTTAAAAGAGATTGTAACCTCTGAATCCATCGTTCTTATCAGCAGACTATTTAGATATAGAACGGGCACGACGAAACTAATATTTTATTTTCTGTCTCTTTCTCAAACAAATAGATGCACTGAGCTTAAATATAATTTCGTTTGTGAACAAGCGAGTCCCAACTATTGATTCACTTATAAGATTACAGAAATGAACCATTATCTTTCAGACCCGCCCTCAATAAAACCCATCACCTCTGACCCCATAGAAGTACTAGAAGGACAAAGGGTAGAACTACCATGTTCTGTCCAGGGAGTACCTTTACCTATAATGGAGTGGACACACAATGGACAACCTATCACCGGCTATAGGAAGCATGTTGACGAGGATGGATTGAGGTAAGGCAATTTATATTAACAGTTTGCACCACACATACAAGTGATCAGTCAATGTTAGTAATTACAAGTCATACAATCATAAAAACTAAGTTAAATCACACTGTAATAACAGTAAACCATTTCGTTTAGTGATCGACCACTTGGCACGCCATTTTGTTAGTAGATTACGGATTTTGTCAAAATCGGTCGAGATTAAAAATTGTCAATTTTGACACTATTGCAATAGCGCCCCAGGACGTTTGATGGAATCAGTTAAACATTTGTTTGTTTTCATAATTAGATAAAAATAAAATATAATGAGCTCGGGGTTCGCCGAGAGTTCAGTCTTGCCAAATATGTCAAATAAAATAAAAGAAGCATGTGTGCAATTCAACATGGTAGAAGTGAAACCTTATAGAAATAACGAGCGACTGTATAAGAAACACTGTGGCATGCTTGCTATCCCTTATTCTCCCACGTTTAATCTTATGAATTTATTTGTCTGTCTCATTTTACTGCTCAAATTACAAAGATGCTAAAGAAGTTTTCACTTCAATAAGTATGATTAACTGCGCTCCTCAGTAAACCCGCACGGCTCACAGGAACTGTGCATAAAAATAATTCTATGTAATGCATGGAATAGTGTACTTTGCCCGTTAAATATTATCTGTAATTGGAGCTGTGTTTCTTTAGAATACCTACATCTACAAACAGATCTTGATGCAATGAAGAAAGATGGTGATGCGAAAGGATTTAATCTGAGCACAATATATCAAATAAACATATATTTTCAGATTTGTTGCAAACCTGACTGACTTTGGAGAGTACGTGTGCACAGCTAAGAACTTATACGGAAACACATCTATTACTTATATGGTACATGTTTGGGGTAAATAATTTTGTTATACTCTGTTCATTTTATTATGTCCTGCTGACACATATAAGGTGAGAGCAGTGATGGCCTAGTCGTAGGTTCGACCCACATCAGGCGCTTTACTTTGTGTACATTATTTCATAACCACTGCTCTCAAAACGGTGAAGAAGACATCGTGAGGAAACCGGCATGTCCTAGAGCCAAAACTTCAAAGACGTGTAACACCTACCAAGCCGCACTGGGCCTTCCTGGTAGATTACGGCCTACTTCTTAGGCCCCTACCACTACGCTACCATTGCGCTCTAAAAATTTGTACTTTTTAGAATTTTACTCATTTTTAAACATGGAGTGGACGCTTAAAAAAGTTCTTATTGCAGTTATTGCGTTGCATCGTTGCGGTTATGCACCAATTCTTTATGACACACTGAAAAAATTAAATATAACCAAAAGATTCGTTTATCGTACTATCAAAAGATGCAATGAAGACTGCTGTATATGAAAGGTCAAGAACTGGTCGCCTTCGCTCTGTTAGGATTCCAGCATAGATAAAAAGCGTGAAGGCGCGAATTCAAAGAAATCCCAAACATAAGCAGAAACTGTTGGCCCTTCAGAAGGGGTTAAGGAGAACCATGTTGAAAAGGATGTTAAATGAAGACTTATAGTCCGGGAGGCAGCGGCTTTTTAAACAAGTCATTTTATGCCGGCTGATATTAATATAGAAAACAGAATGCATGTGGCTTATGACGAAATCGATCGTCAGCTGTTCCAGTTGCGGTGGATGCGAGATTGGGAAGCTGCGGAATACGTTAAAAAATAAAAATCTAAAAAATATTTTATACCACATGAATTTTTTTTCACATGTTATTGACATTGATTACAATTAAAAGAAAGTAGTCAGCTGCGCGACTGAGGGTGGATTATGCGTCAGCTGAGCGTCCGAACTAGCCAAAAATAAAATAAAATAAAATTATTTTATGCCGATTGAAATTTTTTTTACATGATTTTAGACATTTACAGAAACTTGATATTGATAATCAGCTGCATATACAGTGGGGGAAAACACGTCAGCTAGAGCAGGAATGTATGACTGCGCGCATATATCTCTACGACTCGTGGAATTTTCAATGCTCCGACTGACGTCTTTCCCCCCAACGGATAATCAGCTGACGAATATTTTCTTGTATCTATATATTAACAGTATAATATACAACATTTCATGTCGTCTTTTAACAATTTACCCAAGATTCATGGGAGTGAAGCGGTAACAACATTAATATGATTTCTATTAGTTTGTAATATTCGGATTAATTTAAACGTAATTTTATTCGATTATTTTTATTAAAATTAACATAAAAATCGTAATATACATCAAACAAATATTTTTTATGAATCATCTTCGTTTGCATCACTGTCGTCATCACAATTATCGATGCTTATGTCACACACTCCATCGTTCTCGGTTTCGTCGTCCTCTGTAAAAATATCAGTCAATTAATTAACAAAATCATGTAGGTAAATATTATTTGCCAGAAATCAAAAGAAGATATTTTTTTTTCATACCATGTGGGTTCATGTCGAGATTAGTGATGCTAGTGATGGTTAGCGGCAATTGACCACCCATAAACCATTTAAAATAATGTTTTTCATCAGATTCTTCCCATCCATACTCAGTTGGCAACAGGTCAGTTGGGATGGAACGGTGAGCATGGCTCCAAAGGTGGGCGATATACAGAGTGGTGTTGACAATACGACAATAAATTAAACATCATGTACCTCAACACATTATCAGTGTACCCATAAAAAAATATATAAATATATCCATTAGTTTAGTCACAAAAAAATATTTTTCACATTTTCTACATGATGTACATGTTGATAAGGAAGCGCTTACAGGTTGATGACCGCCGCATCCAGTGGTACTAACTTTAATAATAAAGGCGCGAAAAAGCAAGTCGATACAGTAACGCGCTGTCGCCCGCTGATTGGAGGTCATTGAACCAATATTTTAAAGGATGTTCTATTCCGTTTGCAATTTTATGAGATTTAGTTTGTGATTTTCATTTTTTTATTTTTGATGCTAGGTTTTTTTCTATGGTTCAGGATTATTCCTATGAACCAGCATGGTCTGTGTTTTCATTTATTGTCGTATTGTCAGCACCACTCTGTATGCCGTTCGAAAAAAATGTTGTTGCAGTTCAGCTTTACAGGGCGGGAACAACGAACCATCGATTCTTTTTTGCAAGTTCAATGGATTGCAGTCATCGGTATTGCCATACGGACGGCACTTTCGCATCACTCATTGTCAAATCTATAGTTTGACGTATTTCTAATATGTTTTTACACTTCTGCATTGTATCAGCAGTGAAAATAATCAGTTTTGCAGACTTTTTTTTTATTACAAAACACACAAAATGGTTGTATTGACGTTATTTTCTTTTCGAATAACACCACACGTTCTCTTAGTAGGAATGTCTTACTTCAACTCATCTCATCATCCCAGCGTTAATCCTAGTCGCATCCGAAGTCTTTTCAGCTTTGGAGTCTGGGGTCCGCTTTACCAGTCCAACTGCTGATATGGCTAAACTTCGACATTTTCCGTGAAGCGACTGCCGTCTGACCTCCACAACCCGAAGGCGACATCGAAGCATTGCAGTTAGACCAATTGTTGGACTTTTGAGGGCTCCAACAACCCGTAACGACTGCCACTAGATGTTCGTATGGCAACCGGGACCAACGGTTTAACGTGCTTTCCGAGGCACGACCAGGCCAGTGCAAATATTCATATTCATGCATAAAAATACTTGCACTGTGCGGGGATCGAACCCGCGCCACCTTGCGCAGCGGCCGCGTCCGCTGCCGCTACGCCACGGAGGCTGTCAGAATGTCTTACTTCAACTGAATGTCTAACTTCAACTGTTGGGTATAAATGAAGGAATAAAGCCGAAACGCAGCTGTCCCTTTTGGGGAGAGGGACGCAGGAACGCAGGTGTAAAATACCTGTGTACGGAAGACAATAAGCTGTAAGGTAAATCTTGGGTAAATTTTTAAAAGACGACATGAAATGTATATATATTAGAGTGTTAATATATAGATACAAGAAAATATTCGTCAGCTGATTGTCCCTTGGGGGGAAAGGCGTCAGTCGGAGCATTAAAAATTCCGCGAGTCATAGAGATATATGCGCGCAGTCATACATTCCTGCTCTAGCTGACGTGTTTTCCCCCACTGTATATGCAGCTGATTATCAATATCAAGTTTCTGTAGATGTCTAAAATCATGTAAAAAAATTTCAATCGGCATAAAATAAGTTTATTTTTTTATTTTTTTGGCTAGTTCGCACGCTCAGCTGACGCATAATCCACCCTCAGCCGTGCAGCTGACTATTTTTTTTTAATTGTAATCAATGTCAATAACACGTGAAAAAAATTTCATGTGGTATAAAATATTTTTCAGATTATTTTTTTTTGACGTGTTCTATGGGGTCTCATAGCAAGCGCCCCCGCAGGTGCGTCAGCTGACCTTCACTTTCGTAATCAGGAACAGCTTCTTCACTAGTATTGTGAAGTAAAGATCGGCATAAAAACACTAATCAAAATAGCCGCTGCCTCCCGGACTATTAGGGCTTAAAAGATACCCTAACCTTTTTGAGGATTCAGCTGAATTCAGTATGCCTATCTGACGTCTTCAACCCAGTTACTGGATTAATACGTATTCCCTTAGCGCCTGTACTGACTTCCTGTATTATTTTCAGTACCACCATACATAGCACCTCCGTTAAAAAACTTGAAGGAGGTTCTCGTCGGTTCCAACGTTTCGCTGCAATGTGACGCCACCGGGTTCCCGATACCAAGCATACAATGGCAGTTTGAAGACGATCTCCTGACGGAAAACACTACGGATTTGAGGTGAGGACTAAATCCGTAGAATTCAAATGCAAGGAAGTTAATTTTTTAAGTAAATTAACTACTCGATCGAATCAGAAATAAGGAGATCCGCAGAAGAACCAAAGTCGCCGACATAGCTCTTCGAGTCGATAAAATTAAGTGACAGTGGGCGGGGCACAATGCTCGTAGAACCGATGACCGATGGGGCAGTCAGGTTCTGGAGTGGCAGCCACGTACCGGAAGACGCAGCGTACGGAGGCTCCCAACAAGAGTCTCCGAAGTCTGTATTAAGTTAACAAAACATGTGCGCAAATATTATTCAACAAAGCCAAATGCGTTCGTCGATTATTTTTAATCTCACTTATATCTATACACTACTAATATTATAGCTAAAGAATTTGTTTGTTTGAACGTGCTAATTTTCGGAACTACTGATTCGAATTGAAAAAATCTTTAATCTATTTGTGTTGGATAATCAATCCATTTATCGAGGAGAGCTATATAACATTACGCTGCGACATATAAGAGCGATAGCGAATAATCAGTGGAAAAAACGGGGAAAATTAATCATTTGAAGGTTTTCGTTGCGTAAACGGTTCAAATTACCAAAAAGATATGATATAAAAGTTCTTAATCCCGATTATAGTAACAAATTGAGATGGACGAAGGCAACAGCGAGTTTCTATATTATAAAGTGCACAGCATATTTTGGAGGATTTAACACATGTTTATTCCTTTGCGGTCGATGCAGTAATAAAGTTATGTATTGCCTGGTACTTTTTAATCTGTGCTTTTTTTTTTGTTAATGTTGCAATTTTTTATTAATATTGTATTTTTTATTTTATGTATTGGAACTCATTCTAATTGTTCTAGTTTTAACGATGTCGGTAATATCTACATATCGAACGCGAGCTCAAAGCACGAAGGATTGTATATCTGTATTGCTGAGAACAATGGAGGGGTGGCCGAACAAGTTACTTACATCAAAATTTTTGGTAAGTAATGTAGGTACATACTGCTTATCTTCCCATAGCCGGCGAATGTCAATATTAATTTATTGACAACACGGATTGCGTATTGGCCGAGCTATCGACTGTTGCGTTTAGGGTTGCCAGATGTCCGATAGGTATTTAAGCGTACAGTCCGTTATTTTCAAGGCCTGTCCGGTAAAAAAGAATTGGTCACACCGGACAGAATAATGTCCGGTATTTTGAGCAAAGTCTGGTCACAAGCGCTTACCAAAGTAGGCATATGAAATCCCTTTTTTTGGGATGGGAAATCACAGGCACAGGGGAGTGTCAAACTTTTACTGACTAAAACCCACCCGTGTTTCACTTGCCTGTGCGACGGCCAGGGCCACGGTTTCTTGTTTAACCAACCTGCAACCCTGACCCAGGAGGCATCGGTCTTCATGGACCCGTCACGATGTGCTGACATCTCTTTGAGGCGCGCGTGAAACCCGACGCGCCGTCGACTCGGGCCTGGTCCTTACCGGGCGGCGAGCTGCCCACTGCTCACCGCCCGCAGGCCTGCGCCTACGATGGCTGGGAGTTTGGTGTCGTCTTCCGACCAGGGCGTCTTCTGCGGCGGCTAGTGGCGTGAGGGCGCTAGGATTCCCGTTGCCTCACGCGCTCCGCATCCTCCTTTGCTAGCATCACTGCTTCGCGGAAGGAGGCGGCCTGCCATGCACTCTCGCTCCAGACCATGGCCTGGACCAGAAATTAAAAATTGGAAATTAAATCAAATAATTATTTTTCAGAGCCTCCAAACATTTTGGTAGATAACTACACTGGGCCGTACTTGGCTACTAATATGGACACAGTGCTAACAATCGCCTGCCGAGCTACAGGCAAACCTAAACCTTATGTTGAATGGTCTAGGGACGAGTTTTATCTGAACAACGGTATGAACACAAATTTATTAATACTTTATCTAAATTATAAAATAGTGAACTGATAATAAATAACTGAAATTATATTTTCTTAGCGTCACTTCGACAAAAAGGTTAATTAAGTAAAGTATTAGAATTAAAAAAATTATACTTCTAATTACAATTATTTATATCTTCAGCCAGGCAGAGACTGTGGCTGTTATTTTGGCAAATTTTTGGTGTTTTGCGATTCTACGCGAATAAATTTGCGGAAGGCATATTATATATCAAATTTCAGATCCCCGCTACGCCATTGATGTGGATGGTACGTTGAGTATAAAATCTCCTTCGGAAGACATGAGCGGCAACTATACATGTGCTGTAAAAAACAAAGTGGGAGCAGTCAATAAGACGGTGCCTGTAGAAATATACTGTGAGTAAATGTTAATTGGGCGAGATGGAGCGACGACATCAAAAAGGTGGCTGGTAGTGGCTGGCGGAGAACTGCTCAGGATCGAGCTTGTTGGCGTGCCATGAAGGAGGCCTATGTCCAGCAGTGGACGAGTAGGGCTGATGATGATGATGATGAAATCGTAATTGACATCACTGTTGGCGCTGCGTGTCCCGAGTGCTAATCCCGCACGAACATAATATTAGTTGTTTGGCCTTCAGGTAGTCTTCCCGGGTTCTGTCGGGGATGCGGCGTTATGGCAAACTAGAACCCGCACCCCTGGCCATAGGCAAGAAGAGGAACGCTCCAGTGGTTTTAGCCGGTGAGAGGCCGGCACACCCTCCGTCGACCCCCAGACGGGGGACGGTCTGGTAGAGATTCCACTGGGTGAACAAAAAAAAAAGTTTTCCCGGGTTTGCCTGTTCGTGTATGTAAGTTTAAATGTTTGTAAACACACGCACAATACAGAAGTAAATTCCTAGTGCAGGATAACGTTTCTAAAAAAAAAAGATGAAATTAAGTAATTGTTAGTTGAAGGGAGTTATTTCGTTACTTCATCTAGCTAATTATCCTTTAGGCTACGTTCACACTGACAGGGTTCTTTAGCGCCTAGAGCCTAGTCGCTAAGGCGCGTCGCTCATTATATGTCAAGGCGCGAGCGAGTCCTGGTCGGCTATGTTTCGCTCATATATTTTAACGGTGTAAATACCTTCATCATGATTTCAGCCGAAAGACGTCCACTGCTGGATATAGGTCTCCCCCAAGGTTCTCCACGACGACCGGTCTTGCGCCTCCCGCATTCAGCGGTTTCCCGGGACCTTCACCAGGTCGTCGGTCCACAATGTGTCCAGCCCACTGCCACTTTAGTGTTCCAATTTTTCGTGTTCCAATTCTTAATTTTAACGACTCGAAGAGCTATGTCGGCTACTCTCGTTCTTCTGCGGATCTCCTCATTCCTGATTTGATCACGCAGTGAAACCCCAAGTATAGCCACCTCTATTGCCCTTTGCGTGACTTTGAGGCTTCTTATAAGGCCCATTGTTAGCGACCACGTCTCAATTCCATAAGTCATCACTGGCAACACACACTGGTCGAAGACTTTTGTCTTGAGACACTGCGGTATTTCGGACGAGAAGATTTTACGTAGCTTCCCGAAAGCAGCCCAGCCGAGTTGGATTCGACGATTGACCTCTTTCTCGAAGTTGGACCTTCCTAACTGGATACTTTGTCCCAGGTACACGTAACTGTCAACAACTTTGTCAACAGAGTCTCCAATCTTTATAGGAGTCGGTACAACATGGGCATTAGACATGCCTTTCGTCATGACTTTCGTTTTCGTGTAAATACGTTTGCTTTTGAAAAAAAGCCAAACGGGCGGTGGAGTCGCGTCGCACTCAGCTTCGCGTCGCCTCTGCTCCGTCTGTGACGGGGCATACAATAAAACAAAGGCAGAAGCAGTGTGCCACTTCTACCTTATCTGATGGTTTTCAGAAGGCCGAAAGTCTGTCCACCAGTTTTTCCAACGGGGAACCATGATATCCAGTCTATATGATATCTAGTCAACAATCTAGTAATTGTTGAGGTAGTTTGGCAGTTGTTCCTTGTAAAATATTTACTAGTAATCAACTAAATACGGTCAGACTGGAGGCCAACCGAAAGATAGTTGGAAAAGGGTCTAGGCAGATTTATTTTTATTTATTTAAAAAAGTACTGCCACATCACAAACATTACCTAAATATTGAAAATAATTTAAACTATTCAATTTATGACCTGATGCATTGGACAAAAATGGCGTAAGTAGCGTAAGTGGCAGTTCATCGGCACGAAAATGTTATACAACATCTAACTAATTTAAAAAAAAGAAAACAAAATTAAAATAATACCTAATGGAATTACCTATTGGTACTATAAAATTCAAATTCAGCAAATAATACTAATAATGGTTGTGAATGTCTAATAAATTTCATGTCATATAAAAAAAAATGTCAATACAATATCAAGTACTTAACAATAATGATGTTAATTATCTTATTTTGCTTCTCAGCCATCCCAACCCATATGCAATCGGAGGAGAGTTTGACCTCAGTGACACTGCTTGAAGGAACGAACGCGACCGTCGAGTGCCCCTTACGCGGCGCGCAAACACTCAAATGGTATAAGGTCTGATGTCACTATGAAATTAAAAAGCACAGCATTGACCTAAATTTAATTAGAAAAACGCGGATCGCTTTTTGAATTACATAAATTTTACAAGTATAGGTACTTTACGCTTTTCCAATTCATGTTTAATATACTTACAATAAATAATTGGAAGTATGTAGATTAAAATTGATATCTAAGTTTCTTTTCCATTATCAATGTCGGCCCAAATTTTCATAGTCACAAATGATTTTAATTATGAAAAGACTGAAGATTATAATTAGTTTATTTCTGTCAAATTAAGAGTCTCCATAGACACTTTTTTTTTTGGTTCATTTCCTTCCGTTCGGGCGAACGGAAAAGGCAAAGGCATAGTACGCCATACAGCCTAGTCTTCAGTAATTTGTTTCTTCAGTAATTATCTATCCTAACTTATCCTAATTTATCCTAACTTATCCTTGTTAAACCTAACTCCTTTCGTTTCCCGCGTTTGGATGATAAGGAGCGGTTTAGCGTAAAGACATGATGCGGCCACTATGCTACAATATTTCACTGTTCTTTTTGAATAATTCACTGAATGCACTTTTTACTACATAAATCACGCGTTTTTATTTAGTAAACGAGACTATAAATAATTTTAAAAGTCCAATGAAAATTGAGCGTGACACTCATCTTGACATTCCCGCTAAAACCTCTCCATAGACAGTTTAGACATGATTTAAAACATGGCTGCTACAAATTGGTACGATAATTAACGTCAGACGCTGACTAATATGACAGGCCAATAATGCTAATAATGGCTAATATGACTAATATGTCTTCTTAACGAAATTGAAAGAAAAAGCTGCGTTGAACTCAAATTTAGTTTATTTTGTAAACAATGCGATCGGGGTCAGTCTCAGAAAACTGGAGGCATTAAAAAGTCTGCATCCCGTAGTTGTATAAATGTAAACGATTACGCTCACGTTTCCATGAGAACTAAATCTTATTGTGCCTAACATCATTATTGTAAACGTAATCTTACCCAAAAATAAGACAATGAAGATCATTAAAACGCAAACCAAAATAAACCAAACTAACCTTTTCATAAAGTTACCTTTTCCAGAACGCAAAACTAATATCATCAGGACCTCTTCACCTTTCAAACGTTTCTCGAGACAACGCATCTACATACGCTTGCGTAGTGATTAATGCTGTCGGCTCTGCGTACTCTAAAGTACAAGTCATAGTAGAATGGCCGCCAAATTTCGTAAGAAATGAGCCTTCACTGGTGGAGGTCGTAAGAGGAAACGACTGGTACTTCGACTGCGCTGTGGACGCGAAACCTAGAGGAAAGGTTAATATACTCTATCTCACCATCTACCAAGCTCAACAACTATGATCTGCGGGGTAATTACGTAAAGCGCTATCAGTAGCAATGGGTTTCATTTTGACAGTTCAACAACATACATTGCGTTATATAGTTTGTTAAGCAGTCACATTTTTCACACAATGGAGCAATGGATTAGCAATATGATTCCAATTAATAGCAATAATGTGTTACGCAATTAGCGTGCAGGTCAGCTTCCAGTCTAACCCTGGATTTTATATGGAACGTCTACCTATCTGACCGTTATAACTTACTTACTTATAATACAGTACCCCTTTGCTTAATTTTGTCTAAATAAAGCTTAGTAGGTACTTTTTTTTTTCAATATAATAGTATTAATTTAGTTGTTTGTTTTTTATTTAGTTTTGTTTGTGATTTTCCTATACAAGTCGCAAATTAGTAGTTTCTGTTTCAATTTAAATGTACTCTTTCAGACGAAATGGGTGTTCAACTCCAAGCCCTTGATATTTGAAGACGCAGACCGTTTAAAGCTCATTAACGTTCAGCTACACAACGCGGGCTCATACAAATGTGTTGTCGGCAACATTCACGGGACTGTCGTCAAGCAGTTCACTTTAAACGTTCTAGGTAAGTTCTTTAAATATGACCACGAACTAAATTATGGCTATCCTATGTGTCGGCGCAGGCGCGCTCCGTTACGGGAATTTAATGATCCGGCTTGAAGGTCCAGTTAATGGGCTCGAGTGCAACTTACCAGTGTCTTACATGTTGATATTACAAATTATGGTACTTATAATGTAGTACCATAATTTACAAAATCGACATGTAAGACAGAGACCAATAAAACACCTGTAACGGAGCGCGTCTATCGCGTATCGGGTTTGGTATCAGACGCCCTGCGTCGTCTCCTTGGTCAATTACGCGCCTAAGGACCGAGCTTTAGATCCGTAGACAAGCTCGATCAATTGTTAAAAATAATTATATAATTAATAACCAACGGTTACATTTTTAAAATAGTTTTTTAATCATTTCTTAGTTTATCTAATGGTCACTAATGGTTATTATTTACAAAATGTATTTTTTTATCAATAGGATGAAACAAAATACACAAAAGCACATTTCTGAAAACACACGCATCTTTCTCAAAAGCTGCTAGCTGTTCTTCCTTCGGCTAATAAAACATAGATAAAGGCGTGCCATTAAGGAATTTATAGTGATGTGTTTTCTTTTATACTGTTGATGTGGTTGAATTTTTATTCGCCCTTAAATTTGACTGGTCTTTGAGAAATATCCCCGTAGTTATCTTTTGTTTTATTTTTTCAGTGCCACCATTCATCTCCGAGTTCGATATGCTAGATGTTCAATTAAAGGAAGGTGTAAACGCAACATTAGAATGTAATGCTAAAGGAACACCTGCACCGAATGTAACATGGACTTACAAGTATGGATACATTTAGTAATATGGACTTACAAGTATAGATACTTTACAAAATAACCTTATATTTGACATGAATAAAATACTGTTTCTCTCCAGTAACACTAACTGGCATCATCAGAACTCCTCCCTATCCAGTACTAATGTAACCAGCCAATCAGATGGGTTATATCGCTGTGACGCCGTCAACAAAGCGGGGGCATCGCATATAGTATATCGAGTGAATATAGTCGCTGGTCCCAAGGTCAAAGACATTGTGGCTTTTAGCAATGGAGAGGGGGTCACTGTCGATGGAGCCTTGGAAGTTATGGTGAGTGTAATTGAATGAATTAACTTTGTCGCAGCGCCCAAGGTCAAGGACACTGTCAAAGGGGTCACTGTTCATGTGAGCGAGAAAATGGAACCAAAACACGGCATTTTAGGGTTCCGTACCAAAGACTAAAAAAGGAGCCCTATTACTAAGACTTCACCACTTACTAAATAATTAAATAAGTTACCTAAAATCGGTTTTCTCCTTATTGTAGTACATAAAACTGTTTTTACCACGTGATTGTTATTTGACACGACGCGTTCAAAACATACTTTTTCAACGTCGGCAACAGGCAATTTCAGGTTTTTTTGTAATACGTCTCTTAAGGATTATTGAAGACAAAGGGAGCTAAGTAATAACAGACGCAGGAGTTGATCGATCAGGTTAAGGTTGGTTAACTTGTTGTTATAGCGGCAAAGTCTCATGAATAGGGTTCCGTTTTACCTTTTAGGTACGGAACCCTAATGACATAACACATACATAATCAGCCTCTATTGTTCCCACTGTTGCGACATAGGCCTCCACTCGATGAGAGGGAGTGGGCCGACATTTACCACGCTGGCCCAGTGCGAGTTGGTAGATGTCAAATGTGTTCGAATTTTTTTGGTTCTAGGATATGCCGGATTCACCGTTTTGAGATCAGTGGTGATGAAATAATTTACACAAAGTAAGGGTCAATTCACACGTACACCACAACCACACCACGTAGCAGCGTCAAAATCTGGTCAAGCTGTGGTTACGTGTGAATAGTGTCGTAGCGGCTTTTTGCAGTTGCGTGCACAAAGCAACAACATCGACATTCTGTCGGTACCACACCGACAGAATGTCGATGTGGTTGCATTGTCGCTATCGCCAGCGAGCGCCAGCTAGGCGCGTTGATGACGTCATGTCGTGGTGACGGTGCCGCCGCCGGTGGTGGCATTGCCGTCGCGATGTGATTGTAATGTGGTCGTATTACACAGGTGGTCTATAACTACGGCAAAATGTGGTATGTACTATGTATACGTTGTAATATTCATTTTCAATATAATACATAATATACGCCCGACCACATCGCGTCGTTGTAGTGTGGTTGTGGTTGTGGTGTGGTTGTGTTAGGTGTGAATTGAGCCTAAAGCGCCTGATGGGGTTCGAACCTGCAATTTGTAAGTCGTGACCGATATCACTAGGCTACCACTGCTCATCGTTAAGACATTCATTATATTACTTGCAACAAATTTGGATATTATTCCGTCTTTGTCCGTCTCCATTCGTTGCGGGAATGTTGGGAGTCAACACTTTAGAGCTTTGGCGTAATTGTGCGCCGTTGATGCACTATTATTTATTGCTCAATAATAAGGTCGATAACGCGACTACAGTAGCTCGCACCTCGCAGTTCATTGTTTGCTCCGGATCGTCTGCGGATGTCGCGCGCCTGTGCCCCTAGGTATCTGCTCGTGGCTGCGCCGCCGATGCGTGTCGTACTCGTTATGAACATCCATGAGGGTTTTCCACCTAGGAAAAAACTGTTTTTTCTTGTGTTGTTCGCTGCCCTGGGTTGGACGGCGGAGTCTGTCAGACTCTTACTGACTAAAAACCAACCCTGTGTTCCATCTCACACCTACACCGGAGGTTGCGAGAACGAACACTACTTCCGTAACCCCCGGTCGGTGCCGGCCCGCCACTGTGGGCCTCCTCGGGTCAGGTGTAGAAGTCCCCTGTGGCGTCTAAGAGGGGCGCGCGTGCCACCTCGGGCCTGATGGCTGAAAGCGTTATTCGCCCTCCGCGACGCCCGGTGATCGCTCATTATGCTCCCGCAACCCAGGCGATCAATCTACTGTACGGTCTAATTGCTGAGGAGTCTGTAGTTGACATTATTATCTATAGCAGTAAATCTATTTATGAATTTTTTGTTTGCGCGCTTTGGTGTAACTATATTTTAAGTACAGCAAGAATTTTTTCACCAACTTTTAGCAAGGATCTCGCAACCGCATAGCTTGCAAAGCCACGGGAAACCCCATTCCCGACATACAGTGGGTAAAGCAAGGGCGGGTCGTCAGTGAGAACTCTTATGACATTGACTATGCAGACCTGGTGTTGAACAATGTTCAGGTGGGACAGGGAGGCTTGTATACCTGCGTGGTGGCAAATGAAGGGGGAACTAATGAGCGGAACGTGAAGATCGATGTACTTGGTGAGTTCGAAATAGATTAAAAGGAATATAATTAAAAAAAAAATCACGCTTTAATCTATACTAATATTATAAATGCGAAAGTATCTCTGTCTGTCTGTCTGTCTGTCCGCGTTCACGCCAAAACTACTGAACCGATTGTAATGAAATTTGGTACACAGATAGTCTAGAGCCTGAGAAAGGACATAGGCTATAAAACATCCCGCTATGACCAATAGGAGAAGAGCAGGCACAAAAAATGTTGCGGAAACGGGAGCAAACGCGGATGTACTACATATTGCTCCCATTATTTTAACAGGCGCTTATTTTATATCAACTGAGCTCTTTCGGTTCGAAGCTTACGCGGGTGAAACCGCGGGGCACAGCAAGTAATAAATAAAACTAAAAAGTCAAACATTAATTATTAATATAAAAATATCTTTATGTGTAAAAGAAAGTCGTGTAATGCAGAAATTGGTTGGGGAAATTATTTTTTTAAGAACCCGGTTTTTTTTGATGATATATGGCACTGGTAGTTTATAACCGGATTAACAGATTTCTTTGTATTCTAAAAAGCTGAGCATTACTAAATGAGTGTACCACTATTTACTTTTTTTACAGAACCGCCAAAAATCTTCCAAACCCTATTCCAAAATTCAAACACAAGTACAAACGAGGCTCATATAGAAGTGCTATCAGGTCAAGCGTTCTACCTGCACTGCCATCCATACGGGAACCCGCTTCCCTCCATCTACTGGTTCAAAGACGACGTGCCTTTAAAACTCTTTGATGAGTCTATGGTCTCTACTGACTACGGCGAAGTCATTGTGGTGAAGAAAGCGGTGGAAGATCAAGCCGGAAACTACACATGTGTAGCTCGGAATAAAGTTGGCGATACAAGCATCGTTTATTTGGTTGATGTGCTGGGTAAGAAATTCTTAGTAATAATACGATTGTCTGTTGGTTTGTTTCGCTTTCACGCAAAAACTACTAGAAGGAATTAGATGAAATTTGGCACACATATCCATACTATCCATACTAATATTATAAATGCGAAAGTAACTCTGTCTGTCTGTCTGTTACGCTTTCCCGCCTAAACCTCTCAACCGATTTTGATGAAATTTGGCACAGACAATCTTTAGAAAGAATATAGGCTACCTTTTATCCCGAAAAAATTTGATGTTCCCGAAGGAAATCTAAAAAGCGCGATATAACCGAACTCCACGCGGGCAACGCCGCGGGCGGAAAGCTAGTAGTTTATAATGAGGAATAACACGAAAAAACGCGGGTGAAACCGCGGGGCGCAGCTAGTGAATCTATACTAATATATGTATAAAGCTGGAGAGTTTGTTTGTTTGTTTGAGCGCGCTAATCTCAGAAACTACTAGTCCGGTTTGAAAAATTCTTTCTGCGATGGATAGCCCATTAATCCAGGTCGGCTTTAGGCTATAATATCACGCTGACCAATAGGAGCGGAGCATAACTAACTCCACGCGAACGAAGTCGCCGGCGGCCGCTAGTAAAAAATAAAATTCAAATTATACATTTTAAAAACATACATAAGTACACAGGACTTATCTATCTACTATAGTACAGAGAGACACTTTAAAAAGCGAACTGATTTGTTCGAAATAGTTTTGGATGTGAGCAAAAGTTTTTCCTACTTTCCGCACAGATGTCATTCGAAAAATTGTAAAAAAAACTGCGATTTGTTTGCATTTCGCATTTACGTTCAATTTATTTCAGTACCTCCACCAACGCCTAAAGAATCTTCTAAAAAGGTGACATCTGGCTTCGGAAAGCCACTAGAGCTGACATGCCCAGCGGTGGGCAGTCCGTTGCCCAACACCATGTGGATCAAGCACCCCTACACTGAAATAAGTGGAGATGAGAGACTGCTACTCACTAATGATAATTTTACCTTGGTGAGATTACCTCTTAAATTCTTATTAATAATACTGTTACGGGCTAGGGGTACTAAAAATGCCAGTTAAGGGTTACGAAGTTTATTGGCAACGAAGGTACAGTCGATTGTAGGCAATGACAAGTAGAATGTCGCTGACGTTGCACCGAAGTCTTCCCTCATGTCCACGAAGTCCGTGTCGTAAACACACAATAACTCTACAGATGTTACTTTACGTAGTACTCACAGCTCTCGTTACAGTTGTCGCAGTAGGTATTCTCAAAGATCGCTTCTTAACTGTCGCTGTTTTCGTATCGCTAGTCGAGTGTAGACTGACTGTGCGCCGGCGTCGCGGCGATATATATAGGCCAGCTGATCGAACATTCCGGAATCCTCTAGACGTAATAATAATACTGCATAACTTTGAGGTCACCGGCCATGTAAGTACCTACGGTAATTCCCGGAAACGGGTTTCTAGAAATTTCGATGTCGACACTTTGTTGACAAAACTGTTGAGACCTGTACCATTCGATAGGCCGTCCTAAGTCTAGCAATGCGTTTTATTATTGTACCTAGAAAATGTCTAGATCTGGCGAAATAGGGCTTAAAAGTGACACACTGCATGTCACGCGATATTGAACCTTATGCCATGAACATAAGGTCCATTCGTAACAATACATTTTTGGTGCTTTAACGTCACTTAACTTTAATCAAACTAAACTTGGCGTTATTGCAAAGGTCCGGCAGTACTTCACATCAGGGCAGCTTTAATGTTATATAAAGCACAGGTCCGTTCGTGTGTGGAGTACTGCAGCCACATTTGGGCGGGTGCTGCTAAGTGTCACCTGGCCACTTTGGATTCAGTGGAGAGGCGGGCGAAGAGGCTGATTGGTGACCCTGACTTAACTCGAGATGGTCTGCAAAACCTAGAGCACAGGCGTAGAGTAGCCAGCCTTTCTGTCTTCTATAGGATGCATTTTGGGGAGTGTGCGAGGGAACTGCATGATTTAATTCCCCCATCGGACGACCCGTCTTACGTCAAGTTTTCACCCTTACGTTGTTAACACCACTACGATCCGGACGAAGCGTTTCGCCTCCTCCTTTATACCGCGCATCGAGGGACTGGAACAGTTTGCCAGCGGCGGTGTTTCCGTCGGACTACAATTTGAGTGTCTTCAAGGCTAGAGTGAATAGGCTCTTAATAAACTAATGCGCTTTACCATCAACGATTGCGTCACTGCTTACCATCAGGCGGGATTGCTGTCAAGCGCTAGTTTATAATATACATATAAAAAAAAAATCTTCAATCAGTTTATGAATAAAGACCATTTTGTTTAAGAGATTTATTCATATCCGATGATTAAAGTTACGTGCAAACGTGGAAAATATACGCGATATACGCGGTATAAAGGAGGCGGCGAAACGCTTCGTCTGGATCGTAGTGGTGTTAACAACGTAAGGGTGGAAACTAGCCGTACGACGGGTCTTCCGATGGTGGAACGGAGATGGGGGAATTAAATCATGCAATTCCCTCGCACACTCCCCAAAATGCATCCTGTAGAACACCGAAAGGCACACAGCTATAATGTATACAATTTAAGTCATAACATCTACCAATAACGACATGTGCCATCCACCAACATGCACTGGACGCCCGTGGTGGATTACGGCCCACTCCCTCTCACCGAGAGGAAACCGCCGTCCCAGCAGCAGCTTATTAATTATGATGTTGATCTTTATTTCAGATCATCAACAAAACAGAAGTAACCGACGGTGGCAAATACTCTTGCATAATGACAAACAAAGTGGGCACCACGGAGGTCATATTCGATGTCACCATACTAAAGCCGCCATCCATTGCCGCTAATGTTGGCACTAATCTGGTGGAAGAACACGTTGTCCCGTTTAAAAGAAGCATTGTATTGAAGTGTGAGGCTGATGGAAATCCGTTGCCTAATATTACATGGTTGAAGGTAGTTTATCTCTGCTCTTCAAAACCAGTGCCATTCCCATGACGTTCATCGATCTAATGTGTAATCCTTTTGGCAGTATTACATTTATATTGATAATCTCTGAATACTGAATACCTTAGAAATGTTCACAACGGTGAAGTCCTAATTTTATTATCCATATGACATGTTCGTGGAATAGTGAAATAGACATCACTAGCTGCAGTAGCTAGTTTTGGGTTTCTTATAGTTTTTATTTGAGTATTTTTTTTTTACATCGTCCTCACATAATTACATATAAGTATTTATAAATTTAATATTAATGATGTAGGTAACTATTGATGATGTAAAAAATATTTTTGTAGCAATATAATTTAAAAGAATTTGCTTAGAGTTTCTTGCCCGTTCTTCTCTAGAGATAAATATGTAGGTAGATAGAGGTATGAGGAACAGGTTACAAAGTTTACTCGTTTTCCATAGAACAGAAAGGATCCTCCAACCAGACGAGAGCTGTTCTGTCTGGCGGGCAATTACCCGGCGAATGGCATCTAGAAGTAGTATACAGAGTGGTGCTGACAGTACGACAATAATTGCAAACATGAACATTGCTGGTTCATAGGAATATTCCTAAACCATAGAAAAAAACCTAGCATCAACAAAATGTGAAAATTTCAAACAAACTAAATCGCATAAAATTGCAAACGGAATAGAACATCCTTTAAAAATATTGGTTCACTGACCTTCGATCGGCGACAGCGCGATCCTGTATCGACTTGATTTTTTTGCGCCATTATTATTAAAGTTTGGTACCGCAGGATGGTCATTAACCTGTAAGAGCTTCCTTATCAACATGTACAACATCATGTAGAAAATGTGAAAAATTAATAACAATTTCCTGTGACTAAACTAATGGATATGTTTTTATGTTTTTTTTATGGGTAGACTGAGAAAGTGTTGAGGTACACAATGTTTAATTTATTGTCATATTGTCATCACCACTCTGTATATGCCAGTTGCACTGTAAACTCTGCCTGCGAGATGCAGGACTTTTGTGACGTCAGTACGCCATGTTTTTCGCAGCGTTGTAGATACCGGAACATTAGCATACTACTACTGCATAGCTACTGCGCTTTAGAATGTGCTACTAGTTTCATACTATCTGACTGAATAACTCCCTGACAACTCAGAAGAGGCTGTCAATAGGTTAGTTTAAATAATTGCTATATATTATTCAAAATCTTCATTTTCAGGACACACAGGCACTCAGTGACAGTTTATCTAACATACATAGAGTGCTCGGCAATAGTTTATTGGCAATTTGGAGCGCTGACGTCACAGATGCGGGGCAGTACATCTGTGTAGTAGAGAACGAAGCTGGCACCACGCATCGGAGGTACAACATCGCCATCAAAGGTGAGATATCAGCAGTGCGATTATGTAATAATTTATTGTTTTTTTTTTTTTATTTATTCTAATACTAGCTTTTCGCCCGCGTAGAATTCGGTTATATCGCGCTTTTTAGATTTCCCTCGGGAATATCATTTTTTTCTGGGATAAAAAGTACCCTATTATTTAATCCGGACTTCTAACTTTACGTCTGCAAAGTTCAAAGCAATCGGTTCAGTAGTTACAGCGTGAAAGCGGAACAAACTCACTTTTCTATTTATAATATTAGTAAGGATAAAGTACACTACACACCAAAGCCCGGCGGCACAGCCCGCCGACCCAACCTGGCGGCTTATGTTGAAAGAAGCATGTCGGCAACCTTCGCCCGCGTATGTTGTCCGCCGCCATGTCGGCGGCCTGCCGGCGGCTTGAGTACGCAAGCGCTCAGTTGCCGGCGACATTTCAGCTGTAGTGACGTGCTAGTATTTAAACTGCCAAATATTTTTCTGATGTCGATCCGCCCACATGCCGCCGGCAAAGTTTTACGACTAGCAATGAAGTCGCCAACATAGCCCGCCGGCAAAATGTTGCCGACATATGCCGCCGGGCCGGCTTTGGTGTTCAGAACGCTTTATATGATTCTGTAGAAATGTCACAGTGAAAAGTTGTTTGATTTGAAGTGAGCTGAAAATCAGCTGTGAATAGTCCAACATAGTACAACGAACAGACTGAATAATGTAGAAATATTATCGGAATTAATTCCTGTTTTGTTATGATTATTGACATAATCATACATAATCAGCCTATAATGTTCCCATTTGTGGGAGACAGGCCTCCTCTCGGTGAGAGGGTGTGGGCCGCAATCTATCACGCTGGCCCAGTTGGGTTGGTGAAATTTGACGTATTTTTGATGGCCATGTTTATAATCGCGTCTAAACTGTTTATGGAGTACCTTAATTTGATAGGATTATACTAAAATGTTATTTTTAAATATATAATTTAAATAGACTTCTTTTAAACATTTGATTTAATTTATTGTTTAAGTGCCTGCTAAGTGGACTCCATTTACACAATGGTCGTTTTGTAACGTTACTTGCGGATTGGGATACCAGCAGAGATCCAGGTCCTGCTATTACATCGACGATAAAAACAATACTATTGGTAAGCATATCTGTTCATAATTAAAGCAATCAAATATGTGTTAGTTGATATGTGATGATCACCCATTCATGTGCGGTTGCTAATAGTTAGCGAAACAGCAGTCGGTAATCAAACTTTGTGATCAACATGCCAATCATCATCATCATCATTTCAGCCAAAAGACTTCCACTGCTGGACATAGGCCTCCCCAAGGTTCTCCACGACGACCGGTCCTGCGCCTCCCGCCTCCAGCGGTTTCCCACGACCATCACCAGGTCGTCGGTCCACCTTATCGGGGGCCTTCCCACGCTACGTCTTCCGGTACGTGGTTGCCACTCGAGTATCCGTCGGCCCCACCGGGCATCGGTCTTACTGGCAATGTGTCTGGCCCACTGCCACTTTAGTGTTGCAATTCTTCGGACTATGTCGGTTACTCTCGTTCTTCTGCGGATCTCCTCATTCCTGATTCGATCGCGCAGTGAAACCCCAAGCATAGCCCTCTTCATTGCCCTTTGAGTGACTTTGAGCCTTTTTATAAGGCCCATTGTTAGCGACCACGTCTCAATTCCATAAGTCATCACTGGCAACACACACTGGTCGAAGACTTTTGTCTTGAGACACTGCGGCATTTCGGACGAGAAGATTCTACGTAGCTTCCCGAAAGCAGCCCAGCCGAGTTGGATTCGACGAACATGCATGAACAACATGCCAATGTTCTTCTTTAAACAAGAGTTTCAAACTTTCATAATAGTTCATACATTTCGTAAATTTTCTCGGTGGTAGGCCATAATATCGGCTGCCAGCAGAAGTTACCACTCACTAGACAAAGCCTTGCCGCCAAGCGATTCGTCGTGTTCCGGCATGATGTCTGGCGAAGCCGTACGGAGGACGGGTCTGAGCAGTTTTATTGCGATGTACGTGCCGGGTACGATGCACCAAATGTTGTTGTGTCGGAAGTTTCGTCGTGGAGGGTCTCCAGATCAATCTCCCTCTAGCGCAACATCGTCAGTGGTGCTGTTGAGTTTAACATTGCGTCACCTCGCTCAACTGCTGTCTTCCTTCCTAATCACTAAGATTTTAAACTAACACTATAAACTAGCGCGCTTTTCCATCAATGATTGCATCACTGCTTATCATCAGTCGTCAAAAAAATCATAGTTTCATTATTTTACCTTACAAGTATCTTTAGTTTGGGGTGTACCACAAGGGTATCTTCCGAGTCCAACGGTGCTGTCTTAAATAAACATTTCTTTTCCTATGAAATGTTTTATATTTTTCAGACAATTCTTCGAAATCAGAAAACATTATTCTAGATGAGTCAGCGTGTAAGGGCCCTGCAGTTGATAAAAGGAAATGTCACATGCCTCCCTGTGGTGTAAGTACATACTTATTTTTAGAGAAAATCTAATACAAAAGAAAACACAAAAATTTAAAAAACTCGGGGGCACACAAACGCATACACATATTTCACTAACGTACACACTGCAGGTCGCTCACAGTGGGCCTCAGACGAATGCTCAAGGGTGAGCTTTGGGTGAGCCAAAGGGCGAGGGGCTTCTCTGCGCGATCGAATCAGAAATAAGGAGATCGGCAGAAGAACCAAAGTCACCGACTTAGCTCTTCGAGTCGCTAAAATTAAGTGGCAGGGGGCGGGGCACATTGTACGTAGAACCGATGGCCAATGGGGCAGCAAGGTTCTGGAGTGGCGGCCGATCTAGCCGAAACCAAAACACGCAGAGGGGGTAATAGATTATCTGAGTAATATGTGGTTAACTAGACATAATGTTTAAGGTGGATGAGTCGAAGCCCCGCTGGTCGATGTGGTCGCACTGGTCGGAGTGTTCAGCGACGTGCGGCTTCGGGACGCAGGCGCGGACCAGGCGCTGCAAGACTAAGGCCAAGTGCGATGGGGATAACGTACAGGTAACGTACATATAATTTCTTTGTTGATGTCTTGTATGTTTTTGGGATGGATAAAAGATGGAGGTTAAACTCGCTTTAGAACACGTGACGTGATCAAAAACTCGTAAGACTGAGTGAGAGCAAACAGTCGGCGCGGCGTAGGAGCGGAAGTAATATTCCCCTCTCTTTTCAATTCGTGCGAAATTATTTAAAAAATGCACAACGTAGTAAGACAACGTCACTTAAATTATGTGTTTTTTTTTGTTTTTTCTTTTGTTAACTACCCTATCCGATTGAATATAGTTCCCTATAGACGACTCTGTTTGTCCTTTGAGCTCCTAGCAATACATTTTCTTTTCAGATCAAGAAATGCACTGATCTTCCCCTGTGTAGTCCTACCTCAAATACAGCTGGCAACGATGTGTTAGACAGTAAAGAAGACGGTGATGATGTGAGTATATTTATTTTTATAAACATACAATCGCCCTGTCTCATATGTTTTCAATAAACAGTACTGAATGATTGTTTCAGGACTTTTACTCACCAGAGGCTACGTACGAGATGCAGCCAGAGATGATCAACTCGCATTTCTCACCGGATGTTGAAGAATTTTACGATTCATCAGGTGAGCTACCTAAGTATGTTCCTCGCAGAAGTCTGAATACACGATGTGATTTATTCACTTATAGCAAAAGTAATCCCAATCAACTCTGTGAAAATATCACCGCGAAAAGTTAGGTCATCCATACATCCAGACAAACTTTCGGTGTTGTAATATTAGTAGGAAGTAGTATTCTACTATCCTGTAAGTAGTAGGATCATCATCATTATCAACCTTTTATTGTCCCACTGCTGGGCACAGGTCTCCTCTCATACAGAGAAGGATTGAGCGTAATCACCACGCTTGCTCAATGCGGGTTGGCGATTTCAGACTTATAAAGTCCAGGTTTCCTCAAGATGTTTTCCTTTACCTTCAGTCATTGGTGTCCAAGATATACTTAGATAGTACATATAACTTTAGAAAAGTCACGTTGATACTTGCCTGACCTGGAATCGAACCCGCACACTCATACTTGAGGGTAGTGATGTAAAATGAAAAAAAAAAAGTTTTTTTTTCACTTTCTTGAAAAAAAAACTTTGCATCCTTGTTTTTTTTTTCTAAATTTGTTTTTTTTTTCTAGTCTACGTTTTAGTTTATTATCAAATTAAATTAGTAATTTGTATAATAAATCAACATATTATTTATTCATAATTCACTACTTCCAACAATAAATCACAACTCAATTTTTTTTTCTAACGATGTTGTATATGAATGTTGCCAATATTTTTATGAATAATTTTGGTACTATTTTATCAGAAGGTTAGGGAATAAACCTAATACTCTATTATGTACTCTTAAGTTTTAATTATTTAACGGTAAATGCTATAACAGTTTCAGATATCATGCTCTTGAAAAAAACATGGTCCAGAAAAAAAACAGTTTTTTTCAGGTTCTTTTTTCAAGGCCTTTTTTTCACATTAGAAAAAAAAAACGGTTTTTTTGCAACACTACTTGAGAGGCTGGTGTTTTAACCACTAGGCCACCATGACTCGTGACCGGCCTAAACATAAGTTCTTCTGCTACTAAATAAGAGCTCTCGTAAACATTTCGTAGGCGTGGACACTCGTAGCGGAGCGTGAGCAATCGTAGCACGTAGCAAGCTACGCCGTAGCTCGATACGTAGCATGACGCCTATATTGGAATGCTATTTTTCGTGGCGTAAACTTTTATAATGACACTAGCGTTCCGCCCGCGGCTTCGCCCGCGTGCGGTGAAAGCGTAACAGACAGACAGAGATATTTTCGCATTTATAATATTAGTAGGGATTATTACACTAATTATGTTAGGATGACTAGCTTGAACACTTACGGATTTTTAAGTAGGAACTCGAAATAATGTCAAATTGTATGATCTGTATACAGCATAATTAATTCCAAGACACAACACCGGTATAAATATTATTCTGCTCTTTCTCTGTTCTGTATTGTTTTCACTTCCTTAGCCTCTCATGTAGGTAATAAAGGGTTAGCAACAATACTGCTATGACTCTTATGTGACTGATATAAGGTTCTATTTCCAGGATCACAATCCACAACGTTGTTTTACGAAGTGAGTGTGACGGAGAACCTCGATCACAGTGACAGAGGGCCGTGTGACCCCGGATATAGGCACAATAAGACCGCTAACTCATGCGATGGTAAGTTCTAAGAATGATTATGTTTTATTAGGCAATGTTTGGTTGCTATGCCTATGTGTGTTGCCAGTGATGACTTACGGAACTGAAACGTGGTCGCTCACAATGGGCCTCATACGAAGTCTCAGAGTCACACAAAGGGCAATGGAAAGAGCTATGCTTGGTATTTCTCTGCGTGATCGAATCAGAAATGAGGAGATCCGCAGAAAAACCAAAGTCGCCGACATAGCTCTTCGAGTTGTTAAAATTAAGTGGCAGTGGGCGGGGCTCTTTGCTCTTAGAACTGACGGCCGATGGGGCAGTAAGGTTCTGGAGTAGGGAGGCCCCCAACAAGGTGGACCAATGACCTGGTGAAGGTCGCGGGAAGCCGATGGATGCGGGCAGCACAAGACCGGTCAGCGTGGAAAGCCTTCGGGGAGGGCTTTGTCACAGTAGACAGACAGTAAAACATCTTCATAGAAACGAGCCGCTCTCGGTTTGAATGTTTGCGTGCGCGCCGTGCGCCGTGTCGGTACGCGATTTCACGCACACGCTGGCATAATATAGCTTGGAATAACATAAGGGCAGTACGAGCTGTGGTTCAACGCAAGAGTAGGCAAATAACTCTGCGGGCGGCCTTAGATAATCTACTGTTCTGTCTCTACTGTACCTTTGTCCAGCAGTGGACATCTATAGGCTGAAGAAGAAGAAGAAGGTGCCTAGAACTGGCTTACTTCGTCTTTCAGTCTGATCGACACACATCTCAAAGGTGTCGCGGGTTCAATTTCCTTACGGGACATACAATATGTAAAGAAAACCCTGTCCGATCCGCGAAGGTATTTTTAGGTATCGATAACTGATTCTATTAATGCAAACAAAGCCGGGCTAAACTAAAAAAATAATTTTCCCTAGAAAAATAAATATTATTTCGCAAAAAGAGGTAACTTTAAACATCTGCGGCGGGCAATCCATGCGCGGAGGACGGGGGGCAGGGAACGCGTAACGTGGGTCGCATTGCTTATAATAATACCGCCAAAACGGTGTTGTCACTTTTAAAAAAATACTAAATATCGGGGAAGTTTGAATTAATTCGCGGGAAAAAAAGATTATTTCAAAATTCGTTAGTATTGTTACTATGATGATTACGTTAAATTTAATATCATATTTGGTCATGTGCTTACCTAACCTTTATTAACCTTATGGGTCGGACAGGGTTTTCTTTACATATTGTATATTTGTATGACTTATGAATAGTTGTTCCGGGACTGGCTGTTTGTGTATGTGAGTTTTTGTTTAAAAAAGCATCCACTTTTTTTAAAAATAACGGTAAATTATTACGTAGTAAATGAATTTGATACCTCGTGTTACAACGTGATATCTAGTAAAAATCGAAGGTTATCTCTTCATATGTGAGTGGCCTGTGAAGGCCTAGCAGTTAATAGCGCCGATTTTGTTGTTCACAAACTAAACCAATTTTAAGATATGTACCTATTTCTTGCCTTTCCAATTCGTTAAGAAAAGGATAGAAGATAACATTTTACAATCCTGTCAAATTAAGATATTCCATAGACAGTTTAGACGCGATTATAAACATGGTGACTAAAATTACGCCACTTTACGTTAGGAGTGCACTAATTTGACAGGTCCAAACTGACATTTTATCTTCCGTCCCTTTCTTAATGAAATAGGAAGAAAAAGATGCACTGAACTAAAATTTAATTTAATTTAGTTTGTGAACAACACAATCGGCGCCATTGTCTAGTAGTGGATGTCTTTCGCAAACTTTGCATTAATCAAAACTCAAAGATTTTGGTCTTGATTCACAAACATGGTTGACGCTGCTACGATCCGGATGAAACGTTTCGCCTCGTCTTTTATGCTGCGTTGCGTACATTGAAGGACTGGAACAATTTTCCAGGCGGTCTTTCCATCGAATTACAATGTGTCTTGAAGGCTAGAATGTATAATAGGCTCTTAATAAACTAGTGCGCTTTACCAACTACAACTGCATTCCTCCTTATCCTGAGGTGGGATTGCTATCAAGCACTAGTTTCTGTTAAAAAGGCAGTCTTGGGACTGGCCGACAGAAGTAAAGCTGAAATCATTATTATGTTAATAAGAACAAAAAAATTATAGCGGTGACGCAATCTATGCCATTGTGTACACCATACATACACAGTACACATATGTATAGGTATATGTATACACCATACATACACAGTACACATATCACGATGTCGGGTCGGTCACGCTCATGCGAATTCAATGCTTTTCGCCATTCAACAAAAGGGCTAAACTACGCTAAAAAACTTTGATATTTATCATGATCAACCTTTTTATCGTCCCACTACTGGGCATAGGTCTCCTCTCATACAGAGAAGGATTGAGCGTAATAAACCACATTGCTCAATGCGGGTTGGCGATTTCAGACTTGTCCAGGTTTCCTCAACATGTCTTCAACTTTATTAGTCATTGGTGTCCAAGAAAGACTTAGAAAGTACATACAATCGAATCGAATCGATATTTATAATGTTGAGAAATCATATTTTCTTTTACAGATGTGGATGAGTGCTTAATAGAGACGAATAGATGTCACTCGACGCAGCTGTGCGTGAACATACGGGGCGCGTACCGCTGTCAGTGTCCACCCGGGTACCTGTCGCTAGCGGCCGGCCAGAGGTGTCTGGGTGAGTAGTACACACGAGTCATTGGCCCCTATGGGCGTACCCAGCATCTGGCCTAGGCGGTGGCAAGTCAGGTCTAGGGGGAGCAAGTCAAATTTTTTGAGTGATCGCACGCGGTTTTTTGGCAATAACACCGTACATTTTGTCAGTGTCTAGTGAGTGGTTTATTTAAAAGTTAGAGATAAGTCCTCGTTTATACTTTGTTTAGCAATTAAGGGAGTTAATACATGTTCTGCCAGATTACCAGGGGAGGCAGCTGCGCGTCACAATAACAAACATAGATCCGAACTTTCACGTAGGATTACAGAGTAACAGTCATCATCAATAATTATCCTTTTTATCGTCCCACTGCTGGGCATAGATCTCCTATCATACAGAGAAGAATTGAGCGTAAACACTACGCTTGCTCAATACGGGTTGACGATTTCAGACTTAAAGTCCAGGTTTCCTCAAGATCTTTTCCTTCACCTTGTAATCAGTCATTGGTGTCCAAGATATACTTAGAAAGTACATATACCTAGAAAAATTAGAAGAGTAACAGTGAACAAGTTCAACACATACGATGATCTTCCAGTGCAATCTCTCCGTGTACCTATTATCAAACCCTCTCCAGTCTTTTCCAATTTTCTCTTTTCCTTCAGTCGAACTTAACCAGACTTCATCATTATGTCATCTACCCATCCTTATCATCACCATCATCATTTCAGCCGAAAGACGTCCACTGCTGGACATAGGCCTCCCCCAAGGATCTCCACGACGACTGATCCTGCGTCTCCCAGACCCAGCGGATTCTCGCGACCTTCACCAGGTCATCGGTCCACTTTGTCGGGGGCCTACCAACTCTGCGTCCTCCAGTGCGTGGTCGACATTCGAGAACCCGTCAGCCCCATCCGGCATCAGTCCTACGGGCAATGTGCCTGGCCCACTGCCAATTTAGTGTTGCAATTCTTCGGCCTATGTCGGTTACTCTCGTTCTTCTGCGGATCTCCTTATTCCTGATTCGATCGCGCAGTGAAACCCCAAATATAGCCCTCTCCATTGCCCTTTGAGTGACCTTAAGCTTTCTTATAAGGCCCATTGTTAACGACCACGTCTCAGTTCCACAAGTCTTCAGTGACTTTTGTCTTGAGACACTGCGGTGACTTACATAATAATGAATAATGACAGATGTGAACGAGTGCGAGTTGGAGACGGATGGGTGTTCACACTCGTGCGTGAACACGGCCGGCGGGTACGTGTGTGCGTGTCCGCGGCACCTGAGGCTACACCTCGACAAACACCACTGCGTCACACGTAAGTCGATACTCCTATGTTCACACTCGTGCGTGAACACGGCCGGTGGGTACGTGTGTTCATGTCCGCGGCACCTGAGGTTACACCTCGACAAACATCACTGCGTCACACGTAGTCAATACTCCTATGTTCACACTCGTGCGTGAACACGGCCGGCGGGTACGTGTGTGCGTGTCCGCGGCACCTGAGGCTACACCTCGACAAACACCACTGCGTCACACGTAAGTCGATACTCCTATGTTCACACTCGTGCGTGAACACGGCCGGCGGGTACGTGTGTGCGTGTCCGCGGCACCTGAGGCTACACCTCGACAAACACCACTGCGTCACACGTAAGTCGATACTCCTATGTTCACACTCGTGCGTGAACACGGCCAGCAGGTACGTGTGTGCGTGTCCGCGGCACCTGAGGCTGCACCTCGACAAACACCACTGCGTCACACGTAAGTCGATACTCCTATGTTCACACTCGTGCGTGAACACGGCCGGCGGGTACGTGTGTGCGTGTCCGCGGCACCTGAGGCTACACCTCGACAAACACCACTGCGTCACACGTAAGTCGATACTCCTATGTTCACACTCGTTCGTGAACACGGCCGGTGGGTACGTGTGTGCGTGTCCGCGGCACCTGAGGCTACACCTCGACAAACACCACTGCGTCACACGTAAGTCGATACTCCTATGTTCACACTCGTGCGTGAACACGGCCGGCGGGTACGTGTGTGCGTGTCCGCGGCACCTGAGGCTACACCTCGACAAACACCACTGCGTCACACGTAAGTCGATACTCCTATCATACAGAGACGATTTTTTTTTCTTTTTTATTTATAAGAGTCAAGACTAGTTTATAACTAAAAAATCATCACTACTTACCACCAGGCGGTCAAGACTCTTGACCGCCTGATGGTAAGTAGTGATGTAATCGTTAATGGTAAAACGCGCTAGTTTAAGAACTGAGTGAATAGGAAGGAAGACGGCAGTTGAGCGAGGTGATGTAATGTTAAACCCAACAACATCACTAACGATGCTGCGCCAGAGGGAGATTGATCTGGAGACTCTCCACGACCAAACTCCCGATACAACAACATTTGCCGCATCGTACGCGGCACACATCGCAACACAACTGATCAGACCCGTCCTCCGTACGGCTTCACCAGACATCAAGCCGGAACACGACGAATCGCTTGGCCGCAAGACTTTGTCTGGTGGGTGGTAACTTCTGCCAGCAGCCGATGTTATGGCCTAATGAGTCCAACTCATCCCGCAATCTCCGTCTGGGCCTGTCGCGATATATTTGCCGTTAAGCGGGGCCTGGGTCGTATGTTTGGCCTTTTGGTCATGCCATGCGGCTGATATGTCCAGGCCATTCAAGCGTGGCAGCTTTTCGAGTGACATCAGCAAGGGTTGTTGTATCCTTAACCCATTACGCAGATGATGATATGAACCAATAATTATTGACTTGCATTTTTCAGCCGCGTTATACCGGAGACCTCTTGGAGAATTGGAAGCTGAATACCTAAGCACCACCATAGACTTACCGAACAGGTATAAGAATCCCATTAGGAACACTTAACTATTTGGATCATTGCTTCAGAATAACGGTGATAAAAAAATATTAAGCCATGGCTTTTTTTTTTAAATTCTGTAACTATGCTTACCTCTCCAATTATTTTCAAACTTCAAACTGTCATTGTGTTCCATTTAAATCGAATTTAGTATCTAACGAATTAAATTATTTTGTGAAAATCTTCGAATGGAAATAAAAGGCTATTGTAATTTTGTATTATTTATTTTTATTCTACGTGTTCCTTACAATTAATATGTGAATATTTTCTCTTCATATTTTATAGACATTTGTAAAATAGAGATATAATTCTTTAGTTTGCAGTCAATACTATACATATTACTACGAACATTACTCTAAGACACACGCTTTATTAGAATTCCTATGTATAATAAAGTAGGTATCTACATCCATTTTCTTTCATGCATACAAAGCGTACTGTAGCGAAGTAGTGAGTAAATGGAGTGCTCAGAATAAAATACCAGAGTACCCTCGTAAAACAGACTTGCAGTTTAAGAGAAGTTCGGATTTGTAGTGATTTGTGAAGCGCCGCATCCAAGTACTGTATTATACTTATAACTACATTATAATTGAAATGCTGAAGCGCTAGAGGAGCTGGTAATTGCGATCTATATAGCTACGTAAATCGAAAAAAAAACTACAAAATAACTGATTCTTATGAGACCTAAATAGCTCTCTTTGATGCGTTTATTCATATATGGCACCAAGTTTTTTGTTTATTGTGGAATAAAAAGCGTTATCTCGTAAATAGTGTACCTAGTTTTGTTTATCCGTCGATACCAATATTTTACGAAGGATCACAGTTCACTAATTTAAAATGTAAGTACCTAAGTTTAATATGTTTCCTGTTTCCTTCTGTGTAGTAAAATATACGCTACGGGTGTATAAAGTAATATGTTCATATGTTTATGTAGCAATAGGTGCGAGCCGCTCGTTGCCTACAATCTTCTTTATATGTCCTCGCTTTGGGTCCAACACTCGCTCGTCCTGCTTTCTGGCAACATTCCTGGAACGTAATACCAATAGGAATAAGAACAATTCAAACCTGAACTATAGTCCTACTTTATAAAAAAAATGTATAATTAGGGGACTCTTATTAAAAGTACGCAGTGCTGCTCACCCCATTCTGTTTCAAGTTAAACGAATATCAAGTTTATTTTAATGACAATAGGGATGTTTCCTGGGTAACAAAAAATTGATTCTATTTAGTCCGTCATTCAGATTATAGAAAAATATTGGATACGTATATTTTGTTTTATCAAATCAAATAAAAATTGACACATATAAAAGGCATCAAAGATCAGGAGTGGTGGCTGGTGACGTTACTGCTTGCTAAAAAGTGTAGCGTGCAGTGACGTCACACGAGTTTTCAACGCACTGTCGTGCTCATATTTTGTTTATATGAAAAAAGAAAAAAATACGAGTCTAGTATTTTTTGGAAATCTGACTGACGGACTAATTATTTTTTTTCAGTCAACTACCTTATTAAGTTGTTGTCAGAGTGACTAGCAGTATTGAAAAAGTTGTAAAAGTGTTTGAAGTTGTAGCGTAAACTGAGCTTTATTGTATAGGAATTAAAATTATTTTTACATAAACTCATGTTTGCTTATATTTTGACTAATACATATGTCCCAAATGTTAATTAGGGACTTACCAAGAAGTCTTGTAGTGCTGTGCAACAAATATATAGTACATTTCTAAAAATGCATAAGTGCAAAAAGCCTTTTAAGGAAAGTGGTTGAGTTAATACATCACTCCATCTTAATAATAATTTTGTAATGTTTCATCATCATCAACCTTTTATAGTCCCACTGCTGGGCACAGGTCTCCTCTCATACAGAGAAGGATTGAGCGTAATCCTCTATATTTGCTCCATGGCGTAATCACCCCGCTTGCTCAATGCGGATTGGCGAATTCAGACAGTCCAGGTTTCCTCACCAGGTGTCCTCTTTAAGATGTGTTTACCTTGTAATCAGTCATTGGTGTCCAAGATATACTTAGAAAGTACATATAACTTAGAAAAGTTACATTGGTACTTGCCTGACCTGGAATCGAACCCGCACACTCGTACTTGAGAGGCTGGTGTTTTAATCACTAGGCCTCCACAAGTAATGTAATGTTTGGCACGGCAGCCATACTGCCGCTGCTATACGACGAAGTTATTGCTACGAATAGAAATCGACCAAATGTCCCTATAGTGATTGTGTTCTCCTGCAAATCAGAATACAAGTTGTTTGACGGTAGGAATAAGCAAGATGGGTGCAGCCGTACCAAAAGAACCGACCCCAGTATGTTTTTTTTGTGTCTATGTTCTCTTTATAGGCAACTAATAGCAGGCAACTACCGGACGTTTGATGTCGGGAAGTTGTATGTATGCTAGTTACGTAGTAAACTCCGCGTGATGTCAATATGACGCTTATTCGCAATATGTGACGAAGTAAGTACTGCTACAATCTCATAAGCTATACAAGCTTTCCTAGAATTAAATTCCCTACTTTGTTTTGGTTATTATTTGCCTTTATACTTACTGCCAGTAGGCGCTATTCTTCTGTAGTCGCATGATATTGTTCTGGCATATCATCAGCTCGTTCTGCAAGTAAGTTCTTTGGTCGTTCACTCTTACGAACAACTGAAATACGAGAAATCTTATTTATCTTTATTTTTGTAATCAAATCAAATCATTTATTTCGGAAAATATCCATAGTTAACAACAAAAGAGACTTATAAACAAAACACAAACTTATAAACTAACAAACCTCACACGGCAGTAATATGTCTGCCGCAGCATTGCTGGATGTAAAGACAATCCAGTCGGTTGGCAATCATCGCGAGGACGGTGTTGTCGCTGCCCCGCACTTTGTGCACCAGAGACGCGCACCGCTTACGCATTGTGGCGTGATAGCAGTCGGTACAAGCCTCTGTGAACATGCCAGAGGCGCTGCAGTGGCGGGGCAGCCTCAGCACCGCCCTAAACGCATTATTGAACTGGACGCGGTGTAATTTGGTGTAATTTACAAGGCATTGTTTTTTAAAAACGGCTGCCATAAGTATAATAAGCCTATAATATCCCCTCTGCTGAAACACAGACCTCCTCTATGAGAGGAAGTAGGCCCTTATCAACCACGTGGGTTGGTAGGTGTCACATGTCGTCGAATTCTTGGCTCTAGGACATGCCGGTTTTCTCATGATGATTTCCTTCACCGTTTTGAGTTCAGAGGTGGATTTCAATGTATTTATTTGTTTGCTTACTAAGTGTACATTAGTGGTCTTAGATATATAACAATTTGTCCTTACAACTTAGCGGCCTTTTTCAGGCATTGCAAAATTTTAGGTTAGTGAGGCTTATAATATTTTAATATAAACATTTATAATTATAATTTATATTAACGAATAGTTTATATAAATCAAAGTAGTCATTATTTTTATGATCGCCGTATTAATTTTATAAATGTGGGTAGGCGTATCTTGATGGGTGCCTTCATTGTTCTATGATGAAATAATTTACATAAAATAAAGCGCCTGTCAGTTTGAAAATACCTACAACACGTAAGTAGTTTTCACTACTTTACAACGGCAGGAATGAAGACAGAAAAAAAAGCGGCGCCTCCCACCATACAAGCTCAGTCCAACGATTTTATAAAAATCTCATCGTGCCAAGTTTGATATTCTTTGGAATGACAGCTCACTTCATACTCGCATCACCTAAGTTTTCACGGTGAGAAGGTTACAGAATCGCATGGCTGGATCGACGGGCGTGTTTTTCAGACGGCCATTTTTTTTTCCGTGCACTTCACTTTCAACGCCCTATTTAGCTCCGAGAGTTGAATATTCGGCAGTGTATTTTTTGCCGCCCCGGGATGCACTCCGGTGGATTCACAATGCTCGGTTCAACACCAGTAACGCAATGAATATTGTTGGACTGATAAAATGTGACCCATTTCTTTCTTTTTTTAATAATTATAAACTAGCGCTTGACTGCAATCCCGCCTGATGGTAAGCAGTTATGCAATCATTGATGGTAAAGCGCGCTGGTTTATTAAGCCCAATCACTTAAAAAAAAACTTAGTGAAAGGAAGGAAGACGGCAGTTGAGCGAGGTGGTGCAACGTTAAACCCAACAACACGACCAACGATGCTGCGCCAGAGGGAGATAGATGTGGACACCCTCCACGACCAAACTCCCGACACAACAACATTTAACGCATCGTACCCGGCACACATCGCAACACAACTGCTCAGACCCGTCCTCCGTACGGCTTCACCAGACACCAACACGACGAATCGCTTGGGGGCAAGGCTTTGTCTGGTGGGTGGTAACTTCTGCAGGCAGCCGATGTTATGGCCTACCACCGAGTAAACCATTGCTTCGGATTGTGTGTTACGTAGTTACCTACCCTGTTTTTTTGTACCACCTCACATTAAGCTGAGAGATTAGAGATGCCTTAGTTACCTAGAGCATGTAGTTCTTAGATACCTCAGGTACCTCCAGCGGGTAGTTCATAGGTAGGTACCTTAGATTCCGAGTCCAAGCGCCACTCTTTGCTTCGCAGAGTGCTTATCAAGTCGGTTTTGAGACGCTCAAATCTTTTCACCGTCCGCATCAATTCTGCCTGTAAATGAATCAAAGTAACTAAAGCTTTTATTTTGTATACAATATGTAAAGAAAACCCTGTCCGACCCGTGAAGGTATTGTTAGGTATCGTTAACTGATTCTAATAATGCCTACAACTACAAAGCCGGGCTAAACTTAAAACAAAAAAACCCTAAAGAAATTAATATTATTTCGAAAAAGCGATGAAACTTAATGCATATGCGGTTGGCAACACGTTATGCATACATGCCCGGGTGAAGGGGGGCTGGCCAGGCGGCACTTGGTCGAATCTCTATTCGCTCCGTCACAGATGGAGCTGTCACTTTTTTAAAAATTACCAAATTTTGGGGAAGT
This sequence comes from Sesamia nonagrioides, assembly GCA_017933935.1. Lineage (NCBI taxonomy): Eukaryota > Metazoa > Arthropoda > Insecta > Lepidoptera > Noctuidae > Sesamia > Sesamia nonagrioides. Next base: position 122,250 of record JADWQK010000922.1, read on the forward strand.
TGGAATTAATTCGCGGAAAAAAAGATTATTTCAAAATTCATTAGTATTATCAATATGATGATTATGCAAAATTTCATATTTTATTTGGTGATGTGTAGGTATACCTAACATTTATTATCCTTTTGGGTCGGACGGGGTTTTCTTTACATATTGTATACAGTGGCATCCAAAAATGTATTGATATAAGTGAAATACACTTCAGATGGGACACACCCCAATATGACTTAAAATTCTTGTGATCAAAATGTTTAAAATAATAATAAATAATAAAAGCTTTACTGTTCAGGAAAACCATCACAATATTTGAATAGCACTAGCCCCCACACCAGGATTCCCTGTGTCGTGGAGACTAGTCTCATTCGACTATCAAGATAATTAGGTAGGTATGGTGGGTAGATCCATACATAGCATCGGTCGAAGACAACCCTAAAGCGATTCACACACGGCTAACTAAAGAGTACCGCTCGACCGCCCCGTCGGCCGGTGTATATGTGTTAGGCATCTACGGATTTAATAGAGGTCAATGCGACATGAGATCCGCTTCGCCGCCTACCGAGGCGGTGCGCAGTGCCGTGTGTGGATCGCCTTAGACTAAGACCATATTTATCACAAACCCATGAAACGCAAATACGAAAATGGAATAAGGATGAGATGCAGATAACGCACTGCTACGAGTAGACACTATGCCACTATGTGAGTGGACTTACCGGAGTAAGGATATCTAGATTTATATTGAGGTCATCGTGTTTCAATTTGCAATCTGGAATATGAAAAACAATGTTTTAAAGTAAACGCCTTAGATTCGGCTTCGCCAGTCGCCTTTTGCTGGCTAGGTGAAATATTTATTTTCGGTACACCTACATCCTCAATGCGTAGGTAACAATGGCGCCGATTATGTTGTTCACAAATTAAACTAATTTTAAGTTATGTGCATCTTTTTCTTTCCATTGCGTTAAGAAAAGGACAGAAGATAAAATGTCAGTTTAGTGCGCTCCTCGCGTAAACTGGCGTATTTTTAGTCGCCATGTTTATAATCGCGTCTAAACTGTCTATGGAGTATCTTAATTTGACAGGTTTAAACTATAATCCTTTTCTTACCGAACTGGAAAGAAAAAGATGCACGTAACTTAAAATTAGTTTAGTTTGTGAACAACAGAATCGGCGCCACTATTTATATAAAATTGAATCATTTTGTAGTATATTGCTATTGTATTTCATATGTTTCAAAAATTGACAGCTCATGAACGTAAATAACGCAATGAATGGTGTTGAACTATCTAAATGAAAACCATTGTACGAGTAGTATATAGAGTGTTTTATGTAATTAGTGTTTCAGCACAATATTCATCTGCGGCCAATACGTGGTCGCCGGCCGCTGGCCACCTAGAACGGGCACTTGGTCTGTTCGTGCGGTTGTTAAGACAAGCAGAAAGATCACAGTTAGCTGAAAACTAATTACCGTCAACAACAAACGTCGTCTAACACTTGTTTTAATTACTGAACAAAAATTTTATTAAAATCAAAACCGAAGTAACATTTAATTAAGGAATAGCACTGTGATTCTTCTTTAGCTCTTAGGTCCGTATTACATAATAAAACTCAAGCATTGATCTCTGTTTAAACATTACTTAAGACTAGTTTCAACCAATCAAAAGGCTTCAAACGGGATTTAAGTAATGCTTGAGTTTTGAGTAACGTTCTGTAATACGGCCCTAGGTCCGTATTCCAGAAGGAATCTCAAGCATGGACCTCTGCTTAAGCATTACTTAAAACTAGTTTCAACCAATCAAATGGCTTGAAACGAGACTTATGTAGAGCTTGAGTTTTGAGTGACGTTCTGTAATACGCACCTTAGATTCTATCATAAAAAACCAAAAGTCAGTACAAACATTATCGAATCTTTTGTTGCCGACCATAACATCATAGGTACTTACCCAACCCGCAAATCTTAGCGTTTTTAATCTTCTCCTTCAAGGCTGGCAGCTGTTCCCTCAACGTTTCTATGGTGTCCTGGTACACCTTATGCCTTGCGCTCTCCTTCATCAGGTCGTCGTCATGGTCCCAGTTGTAGTCAGTCTTACGCAATTCATCCTGGACCAGTACTATTTGTTTCTCCAGTTCTTCGTTCTGCCAGGCTGCTGTTTCTCTGTGTGGAAAAAGATTTAAAATATTTTATATCTATAGGAAGTTAGTTCATTCCTACTCAGACGTGATAACAAAAATGGTAGTTTTAATCATAATTTTGCCCGAAAGACATCTAGACATAGGCGTCCCCCAAGGACCTCCATTTTCTACAGTAGGTACCTACTTCCCGGCCGAGGTCTTTCACAACAGGGCTATTAACATACGAAGTGCATATCGTATCGATCATCAATCAGTGTTATCGTAAAGAATATGTTCAAGGCAAATCTGTGGTGAAATTGCGTAACACAGTAACAGTAGCAATGGGTTTAATTTGGACAGTAACTGTACAACAACCTTTTTTTTTTTACATATTATAAACCAGCGCTTGAGCGCAATCCTGCCTGATAGTAAGCAGTGACGCAAGCGGTATAAAGGAGGAGGCGAAACGCTTTGTCCGGATCGTAGTGGTGTTCTATGAAGCAATGGATTAGCAATATCCTTCGAATTGATTCATAATTGTGATTGATATTGTGTTACGCAATCAGGGTGTTGGATATCGAAATGTGACATTTTTGATACGATAGCTTGTCGGATGGTTGTGAATAGCTATGCTGGATGTAATAGCCCAGAGCCCAGTGGAATGTGGGCTGGTTACTATAATAACATACCGCTTGGGATAGTTCCACTCGCGACATTATCCTGATGGAAAAGATTACAGTTAAAGAGGTTTATCGCTTCAAGTAATTTTTAATACTTGACGTGTTTGAAGGAAACGAATGGTGCGAGAGACAAGTAAAAGTGATACTTATTTGTCTTAAAAGAAACTCATTTACGTATACACATAGATTTAGGATTTCATTGCTATGTACACAAGGTAACCATCACTTGCAGCAAGTAGGTTGGTGAACTGGGTATTCATAGCCTTGACCCGTTAAAATTAGGTCAAAAAAGTAGGTTGCATTTGGGTCGCATAATCAAGTAGGTAAGAGATAGGTTACCTACACATATATTCTTCAATATTACGTACAATATTATATAGAGAAATTAAGCAAAACACTGGAATCATAAAAATAAAGATAAAGTTACTATTATAAAAAAGTTTTGTGTGAAGTCTGTGCTATAAATGTTTTAACTAAAGTACAGCTACTAGTAAGTACCACTACTATGGGTCTACAATTTACTGACCTACAAGTTTTCTCGTGTTCCAATTCATTTTTCAAACATTCAATTTCACATTCGCTCATTGTGGCAATATTTTTGGCTACTTTTTGGATCACTTATTGTCGACTACCGTGCTTATTGTGAACACAGTAACGTCCTTGAGCCTTCAATTGATTAAACAAACGATAGCAACCAAATAATTCAAGATTAGTCTTCCAAACAGTTTATTTAAATATAAGTTCCATAATTTGCAACTGCAAAAAGTAAAGCTATAATAATTACCTAAAGCCAAATTACTAAATGCTATTTAACTTTTAGAGAAAGTACTTCTAAGTGAATTAAATCAAACATACAAATATTTAAATCAAACATACAAATATTTACAATTATTAAGACTATGCGCTATTTTTATAATAAAAAGCTTTCGTGTGCTCCATCATGAACACAATATTGTAATCAGAATCATTATTTCTTACATTAACCATACTGACAACGAAATGCAAATAATCACCACCGACCGCTTATAGATACTAAACGTATCTGACGTCAATGTCAAGATTTCTAATGTCATTAATGTCAAAACAAACTTCAATTTTTGAATTTGAATCGCTGTTCGCACGTAACTAACCGAAAAACAAAAGTTATTTTTAATTGTCGCAATAAGTAAATTAACTAAAATGAGTTTATTATGTGCTGTTCTGCAAGAGGCCGACAATGTGAGTACCCAGGACTTGAAGAAAAGTCGTGATCAAGTATTGCCCACTATAAAAGACTTAACTGAACGAGTGCAATTACTATCTTGGGCTTTGCAACAAACAGTTATCGATACTTACGTTAATTTTACTATAACAAAGAGCTTAGAACAATTAAACTATAACAATCGTAAAGCGAATATATTTTCTGATTATTCAACATGCATTGAAGATATAAGAGCATATGAAAAATACGAAGCGAATGATGAAGAATTTAGAAGCCATTGTGTAAAATTAAACAAATCGTTAGATGTTCTCAAGAATTTATGCATTGTTATTGATGGTAAACGTATTTTAGAGAAAGCAAATCATGAGTTCGGTAGATATAACTATAGTGACGCTATGCTAGCAGTAAAACAATTGAAAAAAGAACTGAAGAATTTAAAATTCGAAGGAAATATGGCGAAGGCTTTAACGACCATCAATTCACAAGCAGAGAACCAATTGGCCTTGTACATTGCCCAGTTGAGTGTTGAATGGGAGGATATCTTCACATGGTCTGAGATAAAGGGTCTCAAGTTCTTAACCTACTCACTGTCTGTTCAACAAAGTGATCCGTTCCTACTTCAGAAAATATTGAAAACTTTATATGTTACTGATAGAATGCATGCAGAACTCGGTCTGTTCTCACATTTCTTTATAAATAACCTTCTTCACAATGTAATTAGGCACAACTGTGATATATTCACAGAAGATCTCACCGGAGCGATTGTTTTCAACATCAAAATAAATCTGAACGACCCCAATAAACCGAATTATCAAACAATTTTTAATAATTTGACTGCTATCTTTGAATTTCTTCAATCAACATTGGGCTCACAATTTGAAAGTGAGAAAACTTTCATAGAAATCTTTGCCGAGACCATTCGCCAGAAATTCTTCAGCAAAATTATTGAAGACTGCATCAGAATGAACTTACCGTCTTGTGACAGCAGCTACCAGAATTATAAAAATATAGTTATTGAATTGGATTCATTTAACAAGTTTCTAATTGACTTGAAATTTGTTAAAGCTGATGAATCACCTCTGGATAAATACATAGACGACACTGAATGCGTTTTGTATAACAAGAAATGTGACAAATTACTTTCTGATGTCCGAATTCTGCTTAAAGAAAGTTTATCTCATGGCATTATTACTGTTGGCTCGGAAGCAAATTGTGAAAATGATTCCATATTAGATGTTACGGACAACAGTGTTGTTTGGGATATAACTAAGCCTTTGTTCCTTCCAAAATGTGTGATATCACAAAATGTGAAAGTTATCATGTCGTTGATTGTGGAGCACTTGGAGGAGAGTGCTAAGTTACCAGAGAAGTACAGTAGACAGCTTGTTGGTTATATAAAGGATATAGCTGTTATGTATCAGAGTTTGGTTCCAAAGAAGTTTAAAGTTAATTTGGAGTGCTGTCCTGCTGAAATTGGTAAGAACACATTTTTTGTATCATTTATTCTTATTTATCAGCTGGAGTGTGGTTGGTTATGTGCTTTGCTCATGTTACAACAAACCTAATTCACCATACAGTTTTTCTTGCCCTTTTTCCCTATACAAGTGTGATATTATGTCAAGTTTTCAATATTATGCCCGACTCAAGTGTCTCTAATGAAAACAAATGACAATCACTAAGATGTAGTAGTCACTTATTATTTTTTGTCACCATCCCTGCAAGTTGCAGTACACCCATAAAACTAAATTGCATAACAATCAAATTATGGTTGACATAGAGGAAAACTTTCATCATCTAAATTATTGTTTTCAGCTCTATTCTTTAATAACTGCTTCTACTTAGCCCATGGTCTACTTGGACCTCCATGGTGCAACAGTTTACCGAGGACTCTAGCTGATCAGCTCTCTGTGGTGCTGCTGGAGTGCATCCAAGACCTGCGGGTGTTGGGACTTGAGAAGATATCCCTGTATTTGCAGAACCAGAAAAGCAGCATCGTGCGTAGTATAGAGGCTGATGGTAAATATGTATTTATAACACATAAGAATATTGTGTACCTAATAAATAAGAATTTAAGTATGGTTGGGAGAACAAGAAAGTGAAATGTAATACCTAATGAAGAGAATTCTATTACTAAACTTTCAATTGGTTGCTAACTATTTTTTGTTTTCTTTATCATTGCCCCACACTAGAATTTAATCCTGTTCCGTGGGTGTGTTTACAAACATTATAATTACTATACACAAACAACCAAACCTGGAACAACTACTATACACAAACAACCAAACCTGAAACAACTAGTTGTAGATTATACATTTATTTGTTCCATGCAGAAATCGAACCCGCGACAGGCAGCGCAGCAGTCGATCGCTTGGCTATTGCGCCTACCATGTCACCATTATATTCGAAATTAGTGGTTAATTGAGAATTCTCATAACCTTTGACGCTCTGACTATAGACCACTGCGGTGTTCCATCTCACAGCACTGCTTGTGTGAAGTCATTATCATCATCCCAACGTATAATCCTGGTTGAATCCGCGGCTTTCGCGTTGGAGCCCAGGGTCCGCTTTCCTGCATTTACTCCTCCATTTCGCACGATCTCTGGCATCCCGTGGTGTGAGATTGTTGGCACGCATGTCATCTCTTACAATGTTAAGCCAGCACTTCTTTGGTCTACCTTGCTTGTTCCGGCCTGGCGGAGGCGCCATGACAAGGCAACTACAAATAAATATCGGCGCTAACTACATTCAAATAAATATCAAAATATATTTATATTTTTCATCACTGGATACTACTCTGTCAATAAAAACAAAAACCAATTTCAAATTACAGGAGCTGCATGGACCCACGATTCTTATGAACAATTCGACTGCGCGATCAACAACGCTTTAACCTTAATGAAAGACCTAAGATCCTGCTGGCTCAACGTACTGCCCACGCGCATGTATGAGATGTCAGTTTGTACACTAGTGCAGGAGTTGTGCCAGTCGGTGCTGGAACGAGTACTGGCGGACAGTAACCCAGTCAGTGAAGAACTGGTGTATATGTTGGCAATGAGAGTGGAAAGTACCATAGCTGATGTTTTTACACTTTTCCAGGTGAGTTTATCAACTAATTTTTACTCTGTGGTAGACCATAACGTCGGCTGCCGGCAGAAGCTACCACCCACCAGACAAAGTCTTGCCGCCAATTGATTCTTCGTGCCCCGGCATGATGTCTGGAGCCATACGGAGGACGGGTCTGAGCAGTTTTGTTGGAAGTGTGCCGGGTACGACGCGCCAAATGTTGTTGTGTTGGGAGCTTGGTCGTGGAGGGTCTCCAGATCAATCTCCCTCTGGCGCAACATCGTTGGTGTTGTTGGGTTTAACATTGATTATGATGATTGACTAAATCCGTGATTCTTTTCAGGAGCCCATACAATTTGAAGCAAAGATCAATATTTGGTCGAAGTTCAGGAAATTACCGCAGTTGCTGAAAGCGCAACTGCTAGAGATATCGGACTTATGGAATAAGGATCGGGATCAGTTTAAGAACTACAGCTGTGAAGAAGTCAGACAAATTGTGAAAATGAGATTCCCTGATAATAAATATAGGCTTAAGATATTAAAAGAAATACAGTAATATATTTTTATTTTAACAATGTTTTTCATTTTGTATTAGGTGTTAACATCTAAATAATAAAGCTGGGTGCAGAACCAAAGGACTTTCTACAAACATTGAATACCTAGTACCTATACTTTACTGTGGGCATTAGTGCAAAGTTGTACATCGACACAGGTATCTGACAGCTCATTTGGCGACACTATACAGATAATAAAGATTAATATTCAATACCAATAAGGAATTCCAGTACTATTAGGCCCTGTTCTGATCATTTTGCACTACACCAGGACTCATTATTCATTCACCAACAGCTCACAGACACAGCCCTCAACGTTTTTTTTTTTTTATAATGGATCAACAAATGACCACTCCCGCTCTGGGCGGAGCGGAAGGGCGTGTCAGACTTTTACCATAGAATCTATGCTTTTACTGATCAAAACCCACCCATGTTTCTTCACTTGTCGATGCGCCAGGGCCATGGTTTCTTTTTTAACCAATCCGCAACTCTGACCCAGGAGGCATCCGTCTTCGTGGACCCCGTCATGGTGTGCTGACATCTCTTGAGGCGCGCGTTGAAACACAACGCGCCGTCGACTCGGGCGTCCTTACCGGGCGGCGACCTGCCCACTGCTCGAGTCTACTGCCGGGATTTCGATGTTGTCTCCCGACCAGGGAAGTACGGAACCCTTTAATGAAGTTGTATTGTAATGTTCAGACGACAGCAGGTCAAGCTACTCGAAACTGTCAAATATTCCCAACCCAAACAACTTTGAGCCTGCTACAGAGCTGCCTTAGAAATGAGAATGGTGGCACTCCGAAAGAAAGAGAGGAAACGAAGTTTGCCCTCTTTATCTCTCAAAATCATCTATGAGGAAAGAGATAGTACTAGACCGAAAGCATAGGCCATCTCTCTCACTCATTTCAAACCAAAAAAAATACTGCAGATTATACGCTAACGGCATGTCCATTAGTACTTAGGTATCCTATATCTATGCCCAGACATGTCTCGTATATCAGAAATCCAATTCAAACAGCACAGAAATGGCGACAGTAATCTGTTATGTTTTGATATCTGTATTATCAATTTTTCAAAAATACCTCGGTTTTTCCTTCGTTTTTGTTATTGCCGCTGAGATAAAATTTCAACTAGATTTTGAAGGTATTTTAGTTGTCAGGTTGCTCCAAACTTACATAGGGGTTGCATGGTGCCAAAAACTACATTTCATTTCTCAATGTTACCGCATACAAATACTGGTAACCCTTTATAACAACGCGATTAGATTATAATTTCATATAAATATGTTTAATTATACCTATGTACTTTTTACATCACTTAACAAATATAAATAGGTGTTACTAATGTACCTTATGCCAATGGCATAAGGTTCAATATTGCGTGCCATGCCGTACGTAACTTTTAAGCCCTATATCTTGATATCTAGGTACGATCTAAAAATCTGTTGCATTGTTATATATAAGAAAAGACTTCGTGCGACATTAGCTAAGTTCTATTTGTCATTGCCTACTATCGACTGTACGATTGTTGTCTATAAACTTCGTAACCCTTAACCGGCATTTTAATACCCCTTGCCCGTAACATAGGCATTAAAAACTTAGGAACTGTGTTAACTCTATTACATACTTCTATTTATTAAACGAAGTGTGAACGTAGATCATAACGCATGATTAATACAGCTTATGTTCTAGTGATTAACTGGATTTACGAAATGCGTTATTAATTCTGCTCGTAAACCACTGCTGAATATTAGGACCAAAGACCGGTAGCGGTCGGTAAATAACCGTTAATCACCATGTTTGACAAACAGATTCGTGATCACAGGACATACAGAACGGAAGACAGCGTTCTTCCCTGTTCCTATGCAATAGAGAATTACGTAACGCACTATCATCAGTAGCAATGGGTTCTGTGAGGCTTTCATTTTGCCTCATATTTTTTAAAACTTATTAAAACTTTATGCACAAAGAAAAACATTGGACAATGGCGGACTTAATGCCTTAGGCATTTTCTACCAGTCTACCTTAAGGTGATGCAGAGACAATACATGGTAGGTGCAAAGATATAAAAGAGAAGTTGAAAGAGAGCAATGGATTAGCAACACACACGCTTTAGAATTATTTTAATTGATAGTAATACCTACATACATATGTAACTCAAATAGGGGGGTGGATGCGCAATTTTTCTATTAAAAATTTCATCATCATTCAATTTCATCAATTACATCATACATAACCCGACTTTATCCAATGCTGAATAAAGGCCTCTACCTTTTTTTTTTTGACACTGTGGTAATGCATTTACGCACCGTACCCCGAAGGGCGTGTGTGGGACTCGCCCAGCCGAAGCCGGGAATACCCACTAAACCCACAACGGCACAACGACATCGCCTGAGTGGCGGGGTCATGGGAAATCGGCACAGCCTGAACAACCAATCCCCCGCCGGCGATTCCCGCCAAAAGGCGGGCCCACAATGGTCCCCCCATAAGGAGGGGCCGGACTGGGTACGTCTTCTAGTGCGAGAAGACGCAGCAGCCAAGGGTTTTTTAGCGAGGTGGCCTTCCTCTTAGCCCCACTCGTTTGCCCGGAGGCAAACGGGGCCCCCAGCTCCTCTCAATGAGGAGACCGGGTTGCCCGACGGTGACCCGGAGTTCGGGTCACGTCAGCCACCTGGAGTGGTGGCCGACCCGCCGCACATGTGACCGCCGAAGCGGTCCCCACTTCTGGTTTTGGTCCGCGCCGGTAAACCGGTAACCCCCATATCTGGGGGCCGTTCCCCTATCCGCCACCTGGGGACGCGTCCGATGGCAGGCCAGAAACTGATGCCATCCTCATGCAAGTTCCATCAGAGACATAGGTCACGGAATGCTGTGAATGTTTCTGTATATTCCGCATCCCCGGCTATAGGTGGAGGTGAAACACCGCGACGGTTTTAGCCGGTAAGAGTCTAGTATGTCCCTCTGTTACCCCTACGATAGAGAAAGTCCATGAGGATTTCCACCGCGAAACCAAAAACTAAAAAAAATGTTCTACCAGAGAACCATTGATAGTAATAATCTCGTGTGCCCATATCGATGGACAACCGACGACGCTTTCTTTCCTTTCACTGTCTTCTCTTACTCGGCATGTCATCACCGCGCCTTGCCACGTGTCCCGTTTGGATCAATTTGAGTCCTTTAAGAGCATCGACATTTATACTTATGGACATGCCGTAAGCGTATAATCTGCAGTAATATTTTTTTTTTATAAATTATAAACTAGCGCTTGACCGCAATCCCGCCTGATGGTAAGCAGTGATGCGATAGTTGATGGTATAAGCGCGCTAGTTTATTAAGAGCCTATTCACTCTAGCCTTGAAGACACTCAATTTGTAGTGTGACGGAAACACCGCCGCTGACAAATTGTTCCAGTCCCTCGATGTACGCGGAATAAAAAATGAAGCAAAACGCTTTGTCCGGATCGTAGTGGTGTTAACAACGTGAGGGTGGAAAGTCGCCGTACGACGGGTTGTCCGATGGTGGAACGGAGATGGGGGAATTAAATCATGCAATTCCCTCGCACACTCCCCAAAATGCATCCTATAGAACACCGAAACTACTACTCTACGCCAGACTTTGGTTTTAAAAGAGTGAGAGAGATGGCCTATGCTTTCTGCACAGAAGAGTCTTACTTGACTATTCCGTGGCTTTCTGCCTAGCACTATCTCTTTCCTCATAGATGATTGATGATTTTGAGAGAGATAAAGATAGACCGAAACTTTGTTTTCTATCTTTCTTTCAGAGTGCCACAAGTCTCATCTCTAAGGCATGTCCATTAGCATATGTCGATGCTTAAGAGATTTACGCATACATATTTATAATACGTCATAGAGGCGTCCAAGGACAAGAAGACGAGATGTATAAGCGCTATTGTTGCCATCACGGGAAAAATCTGAATGACGCTGGCACAGGAGCATGGTAATTGGTACAAGAAAGGCTTATCTTATGCCCAGTATTGGGTGAAGTCGGGCTATAGATGATTACCCCAGGCGAATGTATTTTTTTTCTGATTTATGGCAAAAGGCTCGGCTTTAAGCATGAGAAGTTGTTGGTGAAATTCTCAATAACCACTTTTTTAAATGTATACTACTGCTTGACCGCGATCCCGCCTGATGGTAAGCAGTAATACAATTATTAATAATAAAGCGCACTATTTTATTATAAGCCATTAGCCTCTAGCCTAACGCATTCTGTTCTGTTTTCAGGGCTCCGTAGTTTACGTCTTGGAACCCTTAAGGGATCGTCATGTCCGTCTGAAAAAAAATATGACGGTAGTCTATGTGATGAAGTTTGAAAGGAAACCATAACTCCCTAGACTCTACAACTTTGTTAATGCAGAGGACTTGCGCGAGTCTGACTCGCATTTGGCCTGTTTTTTGTTACATAATTCATTATGTTCACAAATCTATGCATACTTTATGACAGCTCGGAAAATGGAAAGAATCCCTGCGAAGTATCAAATTCGCCCAAAGTGTCGGGTGAGGTACTGCGCAGCGAGAAGCGCACTTCAGAGCCTTACTTATCGTCATCTTCCTGCCCCTGTTCCATTTACAAACTTTGGCTCGACCCATCACGTTTTCTTCTTCTATCAATCGTCACGCTATCATTCTCTCAAAAATAACTATATAGGGTGTTTACTGATTTTTTCTTAAGACGTTCTTGGTGGATATTATTTATCTCTCAAGGAAGCCAAAATTTGACCAAAAGAGGTCAAAAATACTTTAATAGGTGCCTTTGGAACTATAGAGATGGAACAGCCTATTGTAATAGAGGTTAGTACGGAATACGCGTCTGTAAGAAATGAATAACCTACGTGGAAAATACGAGAAACAATAGAAACACCACCAGAACCAATAATTGCGTGTTTTATTTACATGGTTGCATAAAACCTTTACTTTTGGTGCGTGAGGCAGAACGGAAGCAGGAAAGTGCATATAACAGATATTTCAGCGCGCAACTATCCATTGTTGGATAACTAATATGGCGGGAAAATGTCGTAATTTTTACATCTTACGCACGTTACTACTTAGATCACAGTTATTGGTGTAGGAACTCAGACGCATGAGCAATTAATAAATCAATAATATGGCAGCAATTTAGATAATTACTGAGAAATTTATGTATGGTTTGATTTATTGGAGTATAACGGGAAAATGTATTTTCTTATGGACAAAATAAAAAACTACTTATATAAAGCTTGAATTTTAAATTAATGTCTAAACGAATTGTCTAGAAAAGGATCAAGGTCCCCCCTAGTTTTCATTCAAGGTCACGTTAAGTTCTACCCATGTCCTACCTACCCTTCTCTGAATAGACACTTCGATAACAGTGAACGAAGCGACACCTTAACAAATGACAAAATTTTAAACAGTATTATTAAAACACTTCCGGAACAGATATACCGAAGCTTGACTGTCTTGTCTTCTTTATCCTGTCTATGGCCACTTCCACGACATCGCCAGAAGCAGCACAGAGGTCGCTATGGCTGCATATTCTGGTGCACTGAGGACAGGACAAAAGGGGCATTTTTTGCACTTGCCTGTACATGGTATTATTTAGTTCGTATAAAATAAACACATTTGTTAAAGGTCTCTTGTTTGAACTAATCCGTCTGAGATGTTTAAAATTTAACAAACATCACCATTAACTACTATTAAAATAATACTTTTAAGATGCTTATTCTATGACTCTTATTCGGTATACCAAGGATTACGATAAAACATGTCAATGGTGGTGGAAGGTGTGACTATTATCTGCGGAGATCCTAGTAAAATATGTTTTGCTTGCACAAATAGGCTGCTACAAATCAGTACGAACTAGCACATTCTAGATTATTAATTCGCCTACTAAGCATAACCCCTAAGGGACAGCAGTGATATTGGCATTGGCAGAGAAAGTCATCGTCCTGGAACTCAGCCACCCATTACGCAAATGCTATATAAGTGAGTGGCGCTTCCTCAGATCTATCATTACGTTCATGTCTGCATCGGCCGCAGGCACCGCAATATGCAACACTTATCGGTAGGAAATAAACGATCTTTATGATTACGCACGAATTTTAAACTTATAAATGAAACTAAACGTTTTTCAAAAAATAAACGCGGATTTTTTTCAAAAAATAGAGTGTCCGAACTAAACGTTTTGAATAGCATTGAGTAATAAAACGTTTCAAATATGGCGCGACACATTTTGGCGGGAACACAGGTGTGTCTTGTGGAGAAAAAGTTTAAGTTTCGTATTTCAAATGTGGAAGTGAAATGTTGTGTGTGATCAGTGTGAATTGTGATTTAATGTGTCTTGGAGTGCGGTAAAGTACTAACTTTAGTAAAATTGCTTATAAAAAATATCTGCTTAGTACCTATGAACAAGGAACATGATGATAATTAAAGCAATATCTTCCCCGATCATTCATTTATAAATTATTGATAGATACAGGTATAGATGTGTAATTTATCAAAAAGTAATTTACTGGCTTAACCCATGAACTGTATGAATACTTACTTAAAAATACCTTATAAGAAAATTGTAAAATAAAAATAAGTAATATACTTAAAATAAATGTTAAGTTAAAAAAACGAAGTATTTTATTTTCAAATGTAGTTTATTTTAACAATCAGTTAATTATAAACACATGTTGGATTCACCATTTTATGAGATAGGTATTTTATAAATTATAAATAACATGTATTAAAAATCAAAAATTTGTGCACACTTTAATAATTACTAACACTAGGCAATAAGTTTTGTTTTTCTTTGTACATACTAAAACTCTATGGATTTTTATGTCCGAAATAAACAATGATTTATTTATTTATTATTATTATAACCGGAATAATATAGAAGGCTTACAGTTGGTCAATCTTTTGTCAAAATAGAAAACTTACGTTTATGTATGATGATCTAATTGTAAGTCTAAATACCTACATTCCCATAATTTCAAACAAAAAGCGTTTGTTCGTTACGCATCAGGAACAGGATCTTGGCCATACATTATTGTCTAAATTTAACGTTCTATTAGACACAAAAAAAAAACAACAGAAAATACCTAATGATTTATAAAGGTATTTGTTATTATATATAAATTTATATGTATTAAGGTACCTATTATATAGAATTTCCCGGCGTCTTGCTACCAAAAATGGTTCGTTACCTAAAATGGAAAAATACGGAAAGATGAATTGCGTGCCAACTACGCGCACGCATTGGCGACGTCGATAGTAAAAATTGATGAAAACATACTTATATAAAGCAACGAGATACTTGCAGTAAACAGGCCTTAATTAATTATCTTTTTGCAATCATCAATTCCTTGACATTGACATGAGCTGAATTTAAACTACTTTGACGGATGTATGGAGCTTTGTTTGACTCTACCATTTTTGAACCAAACTGTTGTTGGTTCTTAAAAACATATGAAATGCGGACGGAACATAACTTTGGTAGGGTGTAATTTTTCCACCTATAGTTTTCCATAACTGAGAAATTGAAGAGCATTACAACAAAAGCCCGGACACAAAAAATAAACCCGGCTTTTGGCATTTCGACTGATAAATATTTTTCTTTTCAGACGGTATTCCTGATCATTTCGTTAGTGATCGTCGTCAATCAAGGAAGTGGCGTGACGGCACAAGATGACAACATAGACGAGCCGGTCGCCATTGAGTCGAAGAACATAGCTGTTACGATAATACATAACCCTAAGTACGTAGAGCAATCAAAACCTAACAACCAATCACTGACGACGCCCGACTTGTCTACTCACAAACCTGAACAAAGACCGCCAAGTAAACCGCCTAATATCCCTGATAAATTAGTGAAACAGAATCACAAATTCGATGTTCCTCGACCTCACCACGGACAGATACAAATGTTACCGCCGCCACGCCTCTATGCTAAACAACCTGTGAAGCTGCATCATTCACCAAACTCTATTTACAAGTTTCCTAGAGTGATCCCGCTACCTCCGCACCATAGGAAATATTACTACAAGACAAGTCGACCGTTAGTGTATGCCGCATCAACTGGCAGACCTTTAGTTGCAAAGAGCCCTAAGTTCAGCTTACCGGTCCAAGTGTTCAATGGCATCCGATCAGACTTTGTCAGGCCGCCGAAAATTAACACGACGAATATATATAACAATACGACGTCAACAACGACCACGTCCAGTACTACCACCGAAGCTACCACCACGACTACCCAAAAAGTCCTGCGGACGAAAAGAATATGGCCCAAACGTGAACTAAACAAAGTGAACCAGACTTTAATCATACATACGACATTGACTAAAGGCAACACGACAATGACTAAAAACAACACGACTCTTACAAAAACTAACACCACTGCCGAACCTGATCATGACACCTCAGAGAGCATCACCCACCGAACTAGATACGCGTACAGGAACACTACGACTGTGACGACTACTACGCCAAGCACGCCATCAACCCCGCGCGTTTACCGCCCGGTCACCAGAAAGCTTAAAGTCAAAACAACCACGCATCTACCACCGCTGAATTTCACTCAAATCGAACCTAACGACTGGGTGCCGATAATGCCCTCACATTACCCTAAAATCAAGAAGCCCCCGCCGACACCAATCACTAAACGATCGGACTTAATCACTGCCCATCCCGCCGCGCCTCAAAGTAAGCAAATGATGTACTTACAATCTTTTGGACTTGTCCCAGTGCCGAGTTCTCAAAGCCCATTACATATTATGGACAGAAAAAAAATGGTTTTCTTTAAACGGAAACGACAATTGAACCCGTATTATTCTGGTTACAGTGGGAAGCGGGGACGCTCGCCGATACGCCACATACACGGGGACCTAGACAGCGATAGCAGCCACAGTCACCCACGAGTCGTCACCAAAATCAAACACCACCATCACCACCACCACCACAGATACATTAAAACTGTTGAAAAACCTGTCAAGGTCCCATACAAAGTCGAGGTTCCTAAGCCATACCCGGTACAAGTGGAGAAGAAAGTTCCAGTACCAGTGGAGAAGATCAAAGTAGTGGAAAAACGGGTGCCGTACCCGGTTACAGTTGAGAAAAAGGTTCCATATCCAATAGGGATCAAAATACCACAACCAGTGCCTATAAAAGTTGTACAAAAGGAGTACGTACCAAAACCGTATCCTGTAGTTCAGCAGGTGCCAGTAGTGAAACAGGTGCAAGTGCCGTATCCAGTAGAGAAGAAGGTGCCGTATCCAGTGCAAGTGAAAGTGCCGTATCCAGTGGAGAAACCCGTCCCGGTGCCCGTCGAAGTGGAGAAGAGGGTACCTTACCCGGTGCCTGTAAGAGTGCTCGTTCCACAGCCCTACCCAGTCGAAACAAAAGTACCTTATCCAGTCCAAGTGAAAGTGAGAGAGCCGGTCGAAATAATAAAACACGTTCCGGTAAAGGTACCGGTTCCCCAACCGTATCCCGTTAAAGTACCACATCCTGTTCCGGTACCCTACGAGAAGAGAGTGCCTTATCCAGTCGAAGTGGAGAAAAAAGTGCCGGTGCCAGTCGAAGTGCTTGTTCCACAGAGAGTAGAAGTGGAAAAACGAGTGCCCGTTTACGTACCGAAACCTTACCCGGTTGAGAAGAAGGTTCCCTATCCGGTCAGAGTTCCGTACCCTGTAAAGGTTCCTGTTAAAGTGCCAGTAAAGGTGCCTGTAGAAGTGCCGGTGTACCTTCATCACCCGTTCCAAGTGTATTCTGATGATCAGTACAACTCTCAGTATGGGGGAAATTCTGTGACTCAGGACACGCCTGTAATATCTAGTACACCGCAGCACACGGTTACAGTGCACGGGAACACGGGCTTCAATGGTTTCCAGTCTCGTTCTGACAAAGAGGAGAAAACGACATCGACCACACCAGCAGCTAGTTAAATAACGAACTTTTTTAGAATACTTATTCAAAGTTGTTAAAGCACAATGGGAAGTACCCACTAAAATACTGTACCTTGTTATTGATAAGTTATTGTGGTGTGCGTGGAATGATAATATAAGATGGATATGAGTAAATGAATGGTACTGTGATATTTAACGTGTTGTCATTTAGTAGGACACTTTCATCTAGATTTATTGGACAGTTCTTTTTTCAGGAGTTGAAAATCCTCATGGATGTCCGCCGCCTGGGGCGGGGGACGGGGTCTGTCTAAACTCCTACTGACTAAAAACCACACCGGTTTTCCATCTCGCACCTACACCGGGGGTTGCGAGAAGGAACACTGCTTCCGCAACCCCCGAGATTTATTGAACAGTAGACTTAAATTCAAATTTCGTTCGGAAATGTGTGTTACAACTATGTTGATAAAAAGTCTACTTTCAGATAAATGACCTCTGGGGATGCTAATATTAAGGCAGAATAAAAGTACTTTATTTTCAGTAGCGTTCTTTAATTTTTACTAAAAACAAATGTCAAATTCTTTAATATACTTTGTCACGTAGGTATATTAAGGAAATTTAAGAAGGTAGGAGGCTATTATCAGTTCTGCTGGCTAGTACATATCAAGTTCAATGGTAACGCTCTGGGTGGTACTTAGACTGCACAGCTAGCGCAAAATTACATACTGCTATATGTCACTCACCTTCGTAACGAACCGTTTATGACTTCATTAATACACGCACGTGAGGGTGATCGCGATTTCACGACAAATAAAAAATTGTCCAAGAATTTGGCAGAAAATTTTCAAGCCGACTGTTTTACTGATGCACTTGCAGTCAGACAATATGATCATGCCACCTACAAACATTTTAACCAATATCGGAAGATTAATGTTTGGAAAATTTAAACGTATCTACTATGCCAACGGGTATTGAGCACATTGGGTATTCCAGTGTCATCACTTCAAACGTATATTATTTCCTTAAATTTAGATTTATGAAAAGGGTTTAAATCTATAAATAGGTAGGTCCTAGGTTATAGTTGATAAGATAGGTCCTAGGTATATGACTATTACATAATCCCCGTCTAACCAAGGTCGAAGTGCTTGGTTAGACGGGGCTAGGTCCACAACTAAAACAGCAATTTCATTAGAAAAGCCATACAAATTAAACAATTAATTAGCCGCTAATAAGCGAAGATTAAGTGCGGAATAGGAAGTGTCGATCGAAAGTGAAGTCACAGTTGAGCTGGCGCGCAAAAACATAAACGTCACACCCATATGATTCATTCATTCCGACACAATTGTGGAAGAAAATATCATCGTCAGTCATAATTGCATCGACACCTTACAAATAATCCAATGTGTTATGTATACTGAGACTGAATGAAGTAATAAATGAAAATGTGAAAGATTAGGGTACAGGAGGCCAGGCAAGTCTTTTTCAGTAGGCAGGCAGAAATTAGAACCTGAAACCAAAGGTGCCGCCTTTGGTTTCAGGTTGTAATTTCTAGCCTTAGACTTCCGAAACTAACGTTATTTTGCTACTTATATTGTTTTTAAATGGAAGTTGGTAAGGTATATTTTTTTATAATTATGGAAAACCGTAGGTTTCTATGGTAATTGTTATATTATAGTAAACCGTGGGTTTCTATAGTATTTGTTATACTAAAGTAAACCGTAGGTTTCTATAGTATTTGTTATAGGTACTATATTAAACCGTAGGTTTCTATAGTATTTGTTATAGGTACTATATTATACCGTAGGTTTCTGTAGTATTTGTTATACTATAGTAAACTGTAGGTTTCTGTAGTATTTGTTATACTATAGTAAACTGTAGATTTCTATAGTATTTGTTATACTATATTAACCGTAGGTTTCTAAAGTATTTGTTGCTACAGAAATGTGCTCGGATCTTAGTTGTTTTTTTTTTTATAAGTTATAAACTAGCAATCCCGCTTGATAGTAAGCAGTGATGCGATCGTTGATGGTAAAGCGCGCTAGTTTATTAAGAGCCTATTCACTCTAGCCTTGAAGACACTCAAATTGTAGTGTAACGGAAACACCGTCGCTGGCAAATTGTTCCAGTCCCTCGATGTGCGCGGTATAAAAGAGGAAGCGAAACGCTTCGTCCGGATCGTAGTGGTGTCAACAACGTAAGGGTAGAAACTCGCCGTTCGACGGGTCGTCCGATGGTGGAACGGAGATGGGGGAATTAAATCATGCAATCTTCGTTGTGTGATTGGCCGGTCGTGAAGAACGGCGGACGTATCCAAGTGCTTGCAGCTGCAACAGTACAGGCCGGTGCCAAAACGACATCAGCACATTCCGCAAAACCGCATACAGCGGCGGGGAACGAATGCATGCAAGTGTCTACAGATGCTACACAAACAGCAAATTCCAACCATATCCATGTACCAAGTGAAAAATTAAAAACTACGCACTAATTACGAAGTGTACCTAATGCAAACATCGTGACTGTCGCTTCCTGATTCCTACGTATTGTGTCTCTAATATATGCCACGGCATACATCGCGTGAAGGTGAACGTCTTTCGGAAGTATCGTACTAAGTAGAAATGGAACAACAGAAGTAGCAATTACATTGGCGTAGAATTTATCATTATTATTTAGAACATGCAAATGAAATGGCGTGTTTACATAAGGTGTGGCGTGTTTGGATGTTCAATTGGTTCGTCTATCGCGGGTTGTTTCCCGCCCGGAACATATATGTATGTAGGTACACTGACGGACTCATAAACTGCATCAAAGTAATAATACTAGGTACTACTATTATACTACTACTTTGAAATAAATATTTTAACCAAGTACCTACCTAGGCAAACTTTAATACACTTCTTTTTCGTGAACTTTAAAACAGCGTAGGGTCATATCCTTAAGTTTAAGTTTGTGTACTGAAAAGGACCTTAAGGTCCGTATTACAGAACATCACTCAAAACTCAAGCTCTACTTAAGTCTCGTTTCAAGCCATTTGATTGGTTGAAACTAGTTTTAAGTAATGTTTAAGCAGAGATCAATGCTTGAGTTTCCTTCTGGAATACGTAAGACTTTATTGAAGAAAAAACAGAAATCGAAGGAAAATTGGTTTGATAAAAAAAATGGTTTTAACAATAGACACAAACTTTATGGTTTATTTATGTTTTAATAAGATGTATTACCTCCACGTGCCCTTATTACGGATTCTAATCGGTTCTGCATTATTTTATTAGGGTTATTAAAAGATTTTGCGGAATATTGTCCCATTCTTCTAAAAGTGCTGTTCTTAGTGCTGCCACTGTCGTGGGCACAGGATTTCTCGCACATACAGCTCTTTTTAAATTGTGCCAAACATGCCCAATGGGATTAAGATCCGGGCTGCGTGCTGGCCAATTCATTGTACGTATCCCAACCTCTTCGCAATATTGTCGAACTGGTGCAGCAGCGTGCGGCGGCATTAAAGTAAAATTTTCGCATATGAATCCCATGTAAGGCACCTCGTGACCTTCTAAGATCTCCGTTATCTTAAGGCGGTTCCAGGGGAAAAACACACCGCAGGCCGTTTTTATGTAGTTTTTCGGAACTATATACTCTTTATCCAAAAGAAATATCAACTTATTAAAAATACATAAATTTTCTCCATAATCTTGGCTCCAAAATGATAGATTTTTTTTTTACTTAGCATAATGTTTAAGTAATTCCTTCACAACAAAACCTCTGACAAGAGAAACAATTATCAAAAACGTGCATCTCCTCGAAAAGTAAGCATTATTTAGATTGCGTTCTTACACTAATGGATAGGCAATTTCATGACGAACATTATTGTAGAAATATTTTTTAAAACGACCAAAACAAAAATTTTATTCAACAATCTGAGCGTATTCCCATCATTTCTCTTGCCCGAGCTAATGAGATTCAGTATGCCACAAGCTCTCGAAGGGGGAACCCGTCTCGTTCGTCATCGCGCGGTCCGCTAGCATAGCGGTCGGCGCGTGAGCGAGAAAGCATCTGCTTGCTTGCTCACGCACCGCATGTCGCATAGAGTATAATACTATGATAAAGTGTCTCTGCTATTGATGTTCATTTTGGTGTTCGTTTTTTTAACCGATTTCAAAAGGGAGGAGGTTATATGTTTTTTATGTTTGTTTGCGGATAACTTTACTATAATATAAATAATAGGGTATTTGACTAAAAAAACTAATTAGTCCGTCATTCAGATTATAGAAAAATATTGGATAGGTTTATTATATACGTTTTACATTTCGTATATTTTGTTTTATCAAATCAATAAAAATTGACAAATACACTGGTCATCACAAAAATCGGCCCACCTATATTTTACACGAAAACTCAGGATTTCATATTTTGAATGAGACAAATTGTATAATTATTGATTTATATGCTAAATAACGTCAGTTTTTTACGAATTAGTCAATAAATTGTTTATCTAAATTGTACATTTTTTACAATACTACAAAAAAATAAAATCGCTATTTTAACCATATTTTTAGTTTCAAGTTGAACACTCTGTAACTTTTTAGTCTTACATGTTATTGAAACAAAACTTTCACGTCAATATTTGGTGTTTCCCCCTCTTGCTCTAATCACTGCCTGCATTTGCTGTTTCGTTGGCCTTATTAAAATGGTGATGCTTCTTTGAAGAATTCGGTTTCATTCTTCTCTAATAGCAGTATCCAAAGCTTTCAAAGTTGTAGGGGCGGGTTCTCGTGCTCTAACCTTCTGTTTTAGCGTGTCCCATATGTGCTCCATAGGATTTAAATCCGGACTTCTTGCTGGCCACTCTATAACACGAATGCCAACCTCTTCCATGTACTGTGTAACAATACGCGCTACGTGTGGCCTTGCATTATCATGCATTAAATGGAAATTTTCTTGATGTAACCCGCATACGGCAACACATGATCTTCTAGGATGTCCGATATGTAACGTGGAGCAGTTAAAGAACTCCTATTGAGAAACACCAACTCTGTACCTGCTGTCAAAGATATCCCGCCCCAAAACAACAGAGCCTCCACCTTAACTGACAGTTTCTCTAATACAGCACTGAGCGTAACGTTCTCCTGTTCTTCTCATGACATAACGGCGCCCACCAGAGCCCTATAAAGTCATTCTGCTCTCATCTCAGAATAAAACTGAAGCCCACTGGTCTATAGTCCATTCAAGATGTTCCCTCGCAAATTGTAGTCTGGCTTGGCGATGAGCTGCAGTCAGCTGAGGTTCCGTTGCTGGCTTGTGAGGTCTTAAGTTCTGTTCACGAAGTCTTCTTCTCACCGTACTGTCACTTATAGCCACACCCCGCACGTCACGCAGCCGCCTCTGGAGATCTACACCAGAAAGGTGCCGATTTCTTAGAGCCGATGTCACAATAAACCGATCATCTCTTTGAGTGGTGACCCTTTGTCTTCCAGAACCTGTTCTCCTACGGTACTGCCTAGTCTCTTGAAACCTCTGGTAAACTCTCCGAACAGCAAATCGACTGAGATGTAATCGACGAGCGACAACACGTTGACTGAAACCCGCTCGCGGCAAAGCCACAACTTGAACCGCTTCAGCTTCAGTAGTATCCATTATTTTAGGTTAATTTAATCCGGATTACAATGATAATCAATAAAGTAACAATCGTCAATAATGATAATAAAAATTAAAATTCCTGGTTGCGAATTAAACAGAGGCAAAGTGAATACTAACGTATTCATCAAACTGGCACTGGGCAGTGTTTATTTTAAAAAAGTTAATTAAGTAGCCTCATATTCGTAAACATTTATCGGAATCAAATGTCAAAGATCTTATACGACCCTAGACATTAACAAAAGATAGTTCTAAACGTTTATCTTTGAAATTGTAAAGAGCAATAGTCAAAAAACAGGGTGGGCCGATTTTTGTGATGACCAGTGTATAATAGGCATCAAAGATCAGGAGTGATGGCTGGTGACGTCACTGGCCGCTAAAAAGTGTAGCGTGCAGTGACGTCACACGAGTTTTCAAAGCACCGTGTCGTCTTCATTTTTTGTTCATATGAAAAAAGAAAAAAAATATGTGTCTAGTATTTTTTGGGAAGGCCCCCGACAAGGTGGACCGACGACCTGGTGAAGGTCGCGGGAAACCGCTGGATGCGGGAGGCGCAGGACCGGTCGTCGTGGAGAACCTTGGGGGAGGCCTATATCCAGCAGTGGACGTCTTTCGGCTGAAATGATGATGATGATGATGAGTATTTTTTGGAAATCTGACTGACGGACTAATTAGGTTTTTTTAGTCAAATACCCTATTGCATAAGTTGATAAAAAATGCTATGCAATAGCTTTACCGCGGCAGTTCCCGAGTGCCACATATATTTTTTTTAATTAGAAAGATTATATCTTCAAGGTAGTCTCATGTTAAGGAAATTAGGGTCTGATGATGGAAGACTAAGGAAACCTAGGAGAAATTTAAAAAATCATAGGGGCGCCTAGGGCATTTCTATGTTTTTTTCATTAAGTGTTTTAAAGCACTACAATTTAGTAAAGTTCGGAGTTGATGATGGAGCCGGGAGACAGCGAAGGGATCTCCTTATCGTTTACATCAGCTGCCTCGTGTTTGTGCTTATTAAATTTATATTGATAAGAACTTTACACCTAAATGAGTTGTGATTGTCATTAAAGCTCTGATAATGAAGACAAAAGCCAGTTAAGGGAACTGCTCAAAGGTTTACAATAGTTACCTTGTGTTTGGACTTCATTCATTTATATTGATGAAAACTTTACACCCATATAGGTTTAAATGAAGGTCTGCAATCGATCTGATGATGAAGATCATAGACAGTCGAGGGAATTCCTCAATAATTTACAACACTGTACTTTAACATAGTACAAACACTACCTACTCGTCATGCTTATGCAAAAATCAATTAAAATCAAGAGACTGAATTTAAGTTGTGTTATTTCATTGCGTTATTTCTAGAAATGCTCATACTTTCATTGTGGTCTTATAGGAATTAAAGCAAACGAAATACGTCGTTTGCTTGCAGGCCTTTTCCAAATATGCTGCCGTCAGCGTCCAGTCTGACCGGATATTGTATTAGTCCGTTGTATTAGTCAGATGTTTATTATTTTTCTGCAAAAGGAAGCTTTGTGTAAATAATATTATCCATACTAATATTATAAATGCGAAAGTAACTCTGTCTGTCTGTCTGTCTGTTACGCTTTCCCGCCTAAACCTCTCAACCGATTTTGATGAAATTTGGCACAGACAATCTTTGGACCCTGAGAAAAAACATAGGCTACCTGTTATCCCGGAAAAATTTGATATTCCCGAGGGAATTCTAAAAAGCGCGATATAACCGAACACCATGCGGGCGATGACGCGGGCGGAAAGCACACAATCTTTAGACCCTGAAAAAGGACATAGGCTACCTTTTATCCCGGAAAAATTTGATGTTCCCGAGGGAAATCTAAAAAGCGCGATATAACCGAAACTTACGCGGGCGAAGCCGCGGGCGGAAAGCTAGTAGTATATGTATTTGTTTTTTTTTTATATACGATAGTTTTATTTTTTACAATTTACGTATTTGTTTTATTAAACGAGAATAATAATATAATTTCAGTCTTGCCTGAGCCCAAAAAAAAGATCAAATCTTTTTTTTATGTAGGTTTCCTGTCTGCAGAAATTTATTTGACCCTGATTACGTTTTCACTTAAAATAATAAATAATGATAAATTAACCTTTATTATATTATTTTTCTATCCCTTTGACCATCTGACTTAGCTAACTTTCAATCTACAAAAGTAACTTCCAACCCTGAAGTTACAGTCATAACATATTTAGTTGTAAAGGTCTAATCAATACAAATTAAGTAAGCCCAAACACATGACAGTTGCTTCCGATGTGGATTCCCTTGATTCTCTGTAATCTCCATCGTCAGGTCAGGCCCAAATCTTCACGGTTTTATAGTATCATCCGATATAAATACGAGTATCAAGTTTTCACCCGAAGCGTGCCTACAATTTTAGATAATTGGCCTAAATTTCTTAGAATTTCCATTATCGACACTGACGTGGTAACAATGAGATTACATAGGCAGCATACTATTTCATATAAAAAAAGAATTGTCAAAATCGGTTAAATATCGATAAAGTTATCAGCGAACACACATAAATCGAATTGAGAACCACACTTTTGGGAAGTCGGTTAAAAAATAAAATACGCAAAATTTTTATTAAGAAGTATCGTCAACATTTGTTTCAGTCTATAATAACCAAAAGTTTTTGGGCGCACCAATAAACAAAAATAAAAGTGCCATGTCTGTTACTTCTGTGGTCTATGAATTTAACTTGTATTTGTAAGTACTTCGTCTGCCAGACGGCGCTAGTAAGATTTTGCGAAGTGTTGTAGAGGTGGGGCGCGGTGAAGAGGGAGCAAATGCTCGAGGTCATTTGGTGAGGGTACGACCTTAAGCGAGCTTGCCTTGAGCTACAGACAACTTTGGACCATTTGCTGGTCTAAAAGTGGGGTGATATGCGCTTCCTAAAACCTTCTTCTTATTGTTTTTGCACTCACATTTAGGTACTCCACGCACTTCATTAAGCGACGTGAGGAAACGATTTCGCAGGGAAATTGTAACAATAAATCGGTCATCACGACCGGTGGTTGCCAAGAGTCCTGCCTGTACCACGTCTCCTTCTATAAGAACCTGTCTCCACAAACCATCTGTGTATTCTAAAAACCGTAGACTGGTTTAAATTTAAATTTCTACCAATCGTTCGTTGATCCAAGCCCTCCCGCACCAGTGCTACAATTTGAGCCGCTTTTTCGGACGAAGTATCCATATTATGGTTCAATGAGTTAAAACTAACTCAACAGTTCTGCTAGTAACAATAGGCAATTCAATTGAAAAAAGAATAAAAAATCAATGCGAATCAATTTAAAACTTTATATATCACGCAAATCTGATAGGTACTACGAGTAACTTTTTTTTCTTTCTTTTTTGGCTTCGCATGGTTTGTGCATTTAGCCAATGTCACGTAATGAATTTTCATTCATGTCGAAAAAGACGGCCGCGTGAACCGTCTACGAGGGAGGTTTTAGGAGTTCGACTTACTTGGGCACGCCACAATAGCGGCGGTAAATCCCCTCTTTGAGGAGTGGCTAGAGAGGCGCCACGGCGCCCTCACCTTCCGCCTGACGCAGGTCCTCACCGGACACGGTTATTTCGGGAGGTTCCTGTTCCGTATAAGGCGGGAGGAAATGCCAGGGTGTCACCATTGTTTGGATCGCCCTGAGGACACGGTGGAGCATACGGTGGAGGTCTGCCCGGCTTGGGTAGAGCACCGCCGTGTCCTCGTAGCGGCGATCTCTCGCGTCCGACCCTGGTCCAGGCCATGGTCCGGAGCGAGAGTGCATTGCAGGCCGTCACCTCCTTCTGCAAAGCAGTGATGCTGGCAAAAGAGAAGGCGGAGTGCGTGAGGCAACGGGAATCCCAGCGACCTCACGCCACTAGCCGCCGCAGGAGACGCCCTGGTCGGGAGATGACACTAAACTCCTAGCCACCGTAGGCGCGGGCCTGCGGGCGGTGAGCAGTGGGCAGCTCGCCGCTCGGTAAGGACCAGGCCCGAGTCGACGGCGCGTCGTGTTTCACGCGCGCCTCAAAGAGATGTCAGCACGTCGTGACGGGGTCCACGAAGACCGCTGCCTCCTGGGTCAGGGTTGCGGGTTGGTTAAACAAGAAACCGTGGCCCTGGCCGTCGCACGGGCAAGTGAAGAAACACGGGTGGGTTTTAGGCAGTAAAAGTCTCACACGCCCTTCCGCTCTGCCCAGAGCGAGAGAAGTCATTTGATGATTTCCCATCCCAACAAAAAAAAAAAAAAACAGGCCTTTGACTGACTTTGTTTTGATGACTTTTCATGATGAGGCCACTATGCTGCGATATCTAAATGTTCTTTATGAATTATTTACTGAATGCACTTTACACTACATAAATCACACACTTTTATTCAGTAAACAACACTATAAATAATTTAAAGGTCCAATGAAAAATGAGCGCGACAATCCGCTTAACTTTCCCGCCAAAGTTTCTCATCAAAAATCTTTATTATGTGAAGTTGAGAGTTAAAATTTTAGTCTAGTAAATTGGAACAGTAAATGCGGTCAACTTCCGAAAGAAAAACATAAAACAGTGACGTCCGATAGCGTCTACAGTAAATGAATAATTAAAATTATTTGTTAACATTTTATTTAAAAACACTTATGTTAAATATGACAATTCCTATTAATACATATTGCATTGTAAGTTGTAACTTGTACATCGAAAGGATTTCAATAAATTCATTTTGTAATTTAGTAGAGACTTATGTTGTACAACTATTAAAATCTTATTTGACTTTAACAAACTGCCATTCCAACTCATAAACACCAACTGAGGTTTGGTTTTTATCATCATAATCCACCCATTCTTTTTCAGTCAAGTCTACATCTTCAAAGGTTTTTCCTGAAAAAAAAAAATAGTTTTACGAAATTGACTCCAATTACTTTGGTCACAAACTAATTACGTTCAGTGCACCTTTTTCATTATATTTCGTTAAGAAAAGGGCTAAGGAGAGGAGGTTCTGGACTGAAAAGGACGGCATTAACATCAATGGCGAGTACACACCTTCGGTTTGCTGATGATATCGTAGTCAAGGTTGAGACCGCGGAGGACCTGAGTACAATGCTCGAAGACCTCAGTAGAGCCTCCGAGCGAGTCGGTCTTAAAATTAACATGGACGAGACGAAAGTCATGTCTAATGTCCATGTTGTACCGACTCCTATAAAGATTGGAGACTCTGTTTTCGAAGTTGTTGACAGTTACGTGTACCTGGGACAAACTATCCAGTTAGGAAGGTCCAACTTCGAGAAATAGGTCAATCGTCGAATCCAACTCGGCTGGGCTGCTTTCGGGAAGCTACGTAAAATCTTCTCGTCCGAAATACCGCAGTGTCTCAAGACAAAAGTCTTCGACCAGTGTGTGTTGCCAGTGATGACTTATGGGATTGAGACGTGGTCGCTAACAATGGGCCTTATAAGAAGGCTCAAAGTCACTCAAAGGGCAATGGAGAGGGCTATGCTTGGGGTTTCACTGCGTGATCGAATTAGGAATGAAGAGATCCGCAGAAGAACGAAAGTAACCGACATAACCCGAAGAATTGCAACACTAAAGTGGCAGTGGGCTGGGCACATTGCCCGTAGGAGCGATGCCCGATGGGGCCGACGGGTTCTCAAGTGGCGACCACGCACCGGAAGACGCAGCGTGGGTGACGCGGGAATCCACTGGATGCGGGAGGCGAGGGACCAGTCGTCGTGGAAAACCTTAGGGGAGGCCTATGTCCAGCAGTGGACGTCTTTCGGCTGAAATGATGATGAAGAAAAGGACAGAAGATAATCATTAGTTAAGTGCTGTGAAATGACACCGCACCTGACGTAAATCGACGTACATATTATTAATCACATCTAAATTCTAAATTGTCTATGGAGTATCTAAATGTGATGGGGCTAAACGAGTATGTTATCTTCTATCCTTTTCTTAATGAAATAGAATGAAAGAGATGCACTGAATTTAGAATTAGTTAAGTTTGCGAACAAAAGGATCGCCACCATTATCTGCCAAATAAGTTATTTATAATAATAATCGTTTATTAACCAAATAGTGTTTTTACATTTCCTTATAAATAAGTACAAGCTATTTCTAAAATTAATGTTTCGTGGGAAACGTAATTCTCTCCTAATTTAACTCATTTCTTAATGATTTGGAATAAAATCAACATCTAACAGATTTTGTATGGTGGGTACAAATAATTTTGAATTCTTGACAATGCTCCCGACTGTCAAGAATTCAAAATTATTTCTCTAAATGGACAACAAAAGCACAGATTTTGATATAGGGGAGAGAAAGGGCATCAAAATCAAAGCATTTAATTCAAATAAACCAGTTACAGGCACTTTTGAATTGTCAGGTCGGTCAGTCAATAAGATGAAGTTAGTCGCCCATAACAAAGAGTAGGTACCTATGGAGAAGAACGGGCAAGAAACTCCATGGACACTCTTTTACATTTTCAAGCTATTGTTACAAATATTTGATTACATCATTCATGTTGAAATCAACCGTGTGAGAACGATGCAGAAATATATTGTACGCTGAGAGCGTCCATTATGGAAAACAGAAAAATCAATTCAGAAATTAAAATACGCCGTGGCAGCTAAGAGCATGTACTAATAACTACTGTTCATATTAACGTAAATGAAGAACAATTGAATATAGTAAAAAAAATCTGAGACAGTCCTTTATAATATATCGCTCACCTAATATTATATTGGCACATTTACGTTTTCCATACTTTACAGAAGCAAGGATCAAGTCTTTATACATGTTTGTAAATAATTTATGAGTTTAACTAAGTTTTTTTCCTGATTCATGTCTACAGAGTGGTGTTGACAATACAACAATAAATTAAACATCGATACCTCCACACATTCTCAGTCTACCCATTAAAAATCATAATATACAATATGTAAAGAAAACCCTGTCCGATCCGTGAAGGTATTGTTAGGTATCGATAACTGATTCTACTAATGCCCACAAAGACAGGTAAACTTAAAAAAAAATCCCCCTAAAAAATAAATATTATTTCGCAAAAAGAGGTAACTTAATACATATGCGGTAAGCAACCCATTCCGCGGGCGGCGGGGGGCAGGGCACGCGGCACCTGTGACGTGGTCGAGTCGCTATTCGCTTATAATAATACCGGTGTTGTCACTTTTTTAATTATTACCAAATTTCGGGGAAATTGGAATTAATTCCCGGGAAAAAAGGATTATTTCAAAATTCATTAGTATTGTTACTATGATGATTATGTAAAATTTTATATTATATTTGGTCAAGTCAAGTGTTTAGGTGTTTACCTAATCTTTATTATCCTTATGGGTCGGACAGGGTTTTCTTTACATATTGTATAAGTATGTCCATTAGTTTAGTCACAGAAAATAATTTTTCACATTTTCTACATGATGTACATGTTGATAAGGAAGCGCTTACATGTTAATGACCGCCGCATCCTGCGGTACCAAACTTTAATAATAATGGCGCGAAAAAAGCAAGTCGATACAGGATCGCGCTGTCGCCGATCGGAGGCCAATGAACCAATATTTTTAAAGGATGTTCTATTCCGTTTGCAATTTTATGTGATTTAGGTTGTTTGCAATTATCATCTTTTTTTATTTTTGATGCTAGGTTTTTTCTATGGTTTAGTTAGGATTATTCCTATGAACCAGCATTGTACGTTATTTCATTTAATTGTCGTATTGTCAGCACCGCTCTGTATACTACTAACCAAACACAGTGTTCGACAGGTTTGAGGTACAAGTATAAATGCTAATAAATATTAAGGATATCTAACATTGATAAAATATTAAACAGATACGATATATTCTAACTGACCAAAAAAATGTGCCGAACACAGCAGCAGCACACATGCATATTTTTATTCGGCATACATTGGTACAGAGTGAGTGAGATGGGGCGCAATCTAAAGCATAGAGAAGAAAAAGATGGCTAGTGTTTGTCGTTTGCGCTGTTAGTGTTTGTCGTTTGTTTTGACGAGTGTATCGAGAGTGACTAAAGCGAGATACGGGACTTACTTCCTTTTGTACGTTTCATTTTTAGTGCGCTAGTGACATATCTACCTTAGTTTAATATTTTATCAATGATATCTAATAAATTCAGTTTCACATTTTTGCATATGTGCCAATATATTACTGAGTGAGTAATGATTTATATTCCTATCCATTGCTCCATGTGTTTTAAATATGTGTTTGCTTAACAATGCTATTATTAATGTTATTAAACTGTCAAAATAAAACCTATTGCTACTGATAGTGGGGTCATACAATCACCCCACTGGATAATAAAAGCAGAATTTCCTTTTTAAATTCTAGACTTTCTCAGATTCTCATATTGTAGTCATAACTTAGGTGAAAGTGTTCTTAAATAACAGTGATTAATGATATTTATCACTCTTATTAATTAGCTTACCATCATCTTCAGCTACTGCTACCCATCCAGATTTGGGTTGAAAATCAACCGGCTCCACACCCCGACAATCAAATATTACTAATGTTTTGAACTTGCCCTCATCAGTGCTGGTGAACTGACCTGGAACATTGGGTAAAACAAAATAGAATTATTAAAAATATTTATTTATTTATTAAAACTTTATGCACAAACTTTGCACAATGGCGGACTTAATGCCTCAGGCATTTTCTACCAGACTACCTTGAGGTGATGCAGAGAGAAACATGGTAGGTGCAAATAAATTAAAATTAAAAGAGAAAAAAAAGTATTAAAAATATTATAATAAATACATAAATACAAAATATAAACAGTAGAGAGAGATAAAAATAATAGATAGAGAAAAAATAAATAAATTATATATGGGATGAATCTGCCAATTTCTTACGTAGATATTCCCGAGCTTTAACGTTAAATGTGTACTGACTTGTCAACGTCCTGATATTCTGAGGAAGATCATTCCAAAGGAAAACCGCCTGGACAAGAAATGAAGATTTAAGAAAACCAGTGCGGTGAGAAGGACATCGTAGAAGACAATTATTGGAAGAACGAAGATTCTTATTATGCGCAGTGAATAAATATTGAAAATGAGAAGTAAGATAAGAAGGAGAACAGGGTTTGTGTAGGAGTGAAAACAAGGTCGTCAAGGTTCTTAGAGCTCTGCGCTGCCTGAAGGGTAGCCATTTTAAGATGGACCGGTGAATAGATACATGATCGTACTTACGAAGATTAAATACGAATCGAATGCAGTTATTTAGAAGTCCATCCATATCCTCCTAATTATTTTACACAAACTATAGTAGACTAGGTGGGACAATAGAGATGTATATAATTCTATACACATAAATAGTGTATTTTTTTTCTTTGCTGGCTAAATAACATGTTCTTAGTTAGGGCATATGAAAGTAGTTCTAGATAAGGCTCCACTGTGGGGATCGCCCTGAGGACACAGTGGAGCGTACAGTAGTCTGCCCAGGCTGGGTGCATGTTCTCGTGGCGGTGATCAGTGGCGATCTTTCGTGTTCGGCCCTGGGCCAGGCCAAGGCGTGGCAGGCCATCACCTCCTTCTTTGCAGCAGTGATACTATCAAAGGAGGAGCATGGCATAGCAGGATATATATGGCATAGCATAGCAAAGCAGGAGCACTTCCTCATGCACTCCACGTGCATGAGGAAGCGGGAATCTCAGCGCCCTCACGCCTCTAGCTGACGCAGGAGGCGCCCTGGTCGCGAGGCACCATCGAGGTCCCGGTCACAACTTACTTAAAACATAACTGAGCAGCGAATTTGAATTTCACATCAGGATAAGAGTTTGCTGTAACCATCTCATCTTCGGATTAAGCTCGTAACATAACACTACGGCATAATATATAATAAATAACAATAGTAATAACTGTTTCTGTGAAAAAAATAGACTGGGCAATGCCTCCAGAAAAGGTTATGTTAAAATGCGAATTGTTTGAACCTACCATTGCTGCCTTCAATAACATCTATGCTGTTCTCTCTGGAACAAAGTTTGCATTTTATAAGCAAATTAGTTTCCGACCTATTGTGTTTCTGCGGTACTTTCTCTGCCTCTGTAAGGTCGTGGAACTTCTCAGTCACTTCGCCACAACTTCCACACTTTAGTTTTAGGAACCATTGATAGTGTGGATGATTTGTATACAATTTTTCAATGCATTCTAAGGTTGCTTTGATCTGGAGAGCGATTTTAACCATCTTGCAATGTTACTTTTTGTATTTCTATGTTGAAAATTAGCCGGAATAACAACAACGGATGAACGGAAAACCGATCGACAACCGACAAGTGACAACTAAAATATACGTCACATGTCAATGTCAAACTCTAAATGCTGAAATCTGAAATAGGCTAGTGTCTTTTTGCACTAATATATCTATTTGCAGTAAAACAACTCGAATTTCTTAGACAGTTTCACCATGGACTGGCATAAAAATATTTGAAAGTCTTGTCTATGTATAAAATTAAATATCTATGTTTAGTACAAAGAGATAGTAATTTAATCTTTAGTAGTCTTAAGTCTTTGGTTTATCATTTGTTTTCTTTATCAAATAATTCCATATCGCTTTATAGTTTAATGTACCTACCTATGAGCTTTAAGTATAATAATCATTCTACTAATTTTGTGAGTAGAGTGTAGAGGATTTAGATGAAACTGGTACAGTTTTTTTTAATTCTCATTTATTAAAAGAGGATTTTAATCTATACAAATTATCATGGGCGTGTCCTGGGGGGGGGGGGGGG